>KZ070372.1:128520-154832 GCA_002091845.1 Anopheles cracens
GCAGTACAATATCATATTTAATAATGATTGGCATGTTCTTGGTATGCATGCAATGTTGGTAACACATAAACCTAAAATATTCGCCGCAAGTATTATGTGGGCAAAAAGTAGAATGTAAGCTTTTGGTAATGCAGTAAAAAAAAAATCAGACAAATTTCCGAAATCAGTTACATTCTAATGCATGATCAGTTCTCCATGAATTCATACACGATAGCATAACTTTTTATTATGTATCAATACGACTTTATTTGCTTTTGAAACTGTTGAATATTAAAAGGTATGGTTAAAGCAAGTCCCAGTGAAAACCAAAAATCTCAGTATTGACATTTACTTTAATCGACCTATCCCTTCAAACTGTTGCCTTGTGCATCGTTGTACTAAAAACTCATTATCTGTCCTTACGATTCTAGAGCAAATATTTTTCACGTCGACCTCAAGCTTTTCCGTTCCACAGACGCAACGGTTGAGAGGACGTGCCAGGTAGCCAAATTAGTAAATAAAAGCATCGTAGACAGTGGACACATTTAACGGGTTAATTATGCAGTGGATAAGGTTCACTGAAATTGATAAGGTGAGCAGGAATACCCATTCTTTAGAACGCTTAAAGGCGCCTTAACAGTCCACGCAGAAAAAGAGGTGAAAGGCACAGTTTTAGATAACGTTCGACAGACGAAACTCCTCCGACGAAAAGAAGGGTAAAATTACCGCAAATTGCCAAAGAAATGTCTGGCACTTCACACAATTGCGTCGAGCAGCGGTCCCAATTGCGCCAAGAAGCTCAAAAGGGACAAATACAGTCGATTAGGTGCCGGTTGGGGAGTGAGTGAGGGGGCAACGAAATCGGTGTTTTAAATTTTTACGATTGTCAAATTTGACCCCACACACACACACAAACATAGAAGCAACGCTACGAAGAGGGGAAAACTTTCGCTGCGTAGAAGCCACTTTTCTTTCCGCACGCCAAGTGTCCTAATTTCTTCTTCTGCCTAATCGTTCCGGCGCGCGATTGAAGTAGACGAGGGTAAGGTGAAAGTTAATCTTGACAATTTATATTTACGCACTTTTAACGGTACATAAACGCGGGGGTCTACCCCGGGAGCAGCAGCCCACCGCAGCTCCTCATTTAGGATTATTTTGTCTTCGAGATATTTTTAGTTCGCCCACAGTGGACTTTCGCTTCCGCCAGAGAAATGAAGATGCGGAAGCCGACATTGAATAGGAGAAAGTATTCGGTGTAAATTGTTGTCAGGTGCCTTTGGGTCTGATTTTCTTCTGGCATTACTCAACCAAAATCAACGAAAACAGCGCTTAGTGGAACGTTGGTTTGAACGAAGTTTGATTCGTGACATTTTTTCATCTAACTGTTAACGTTCTCAAGCATGACGAACGGGCTTACTTTGGAGAAATTTGTAAGTGTTATACTTATTACTTCATCTCAGTGTATCATTTATATAGTCATAATCATTTTACAAGCCTGAATCAAGACACTATGTAAACGTCTATACACACGAAAAATATACCTGTAAAATTTGCTTTACTTATGCAATATTTTCAAACATAGCTCTCATGCCGTTCCAACGTTCGTTTCGATTGAAACTGAAACCTTTTGACCACGTCATCCTTTGCTCAATAGATTTCTGCCCTCTCCGGAAGCTTTCCCGGTGAAAGCATTTCAAAAACTTATTATTCCCAACCGCTTTCCAACTAGCCTTGCAACATCGTCGCTTGCGTCGAACGCAAAGTGTAGAGATATCCCCCCGGATGCCGTAACACGACCGGGGCTACATTTCGTCCCGAACAAAACATGGCAAGGTGTCAGCCTCAAGATAGACGCGTGTAGGAGTGATGGTGATGATTCTTCACCTGTCACAATATATATATCCTTATGCATGCGCTTCCAGCGGCTCGTTCCGTGCGGATGTGACGGTTCGGAGGAGTGGGTCCTACGGAAGCCACAGGTTCGTCTCGGCTGCAAACCAGGGACCCGTGTTTCCGGGGACGCGTGATGAGCAATGTATATGCCCGCCTGACATGGACTGACTGGGTCAGGAACCTGAGGCTGGTGGTGACAAAAAACTTTCCTTCACTTAACCTCGCAACGCTGTTAGCAGGTTTCATAATTCATCGTAAAACTCTGTCTCCCCGGGTCGGTAGCGAAGCGGGCGCTCGAAAGCATTACCCGGGATAAGTCTCGCGGTACGCCCCGGTTTGCGAAAGCCCTGGAAGTAGCGACAGCACCATGAGTAGATGGAGTTAGTTTATATCCATCCGGTTATGTCTGCCACATCAACTAGAGTGCCACCTGGCGATCATTTCGCCTAACGCAGTTTTGCATTCGGGCTGCCCGTCTCAAGAAGTGGCTCCATTCATCATGACGCCATCAAGCGAAGGGCCAGTTGCATGTCCTTAAGGAAATGGAAATTGCAATCCTGGCGATGAAGCCATCCCGAAAGCGTGCTACAGGCGATGTCCGAGAGCTGTGATAAACTATTCATGATAAATGAAGTTTCATCGGAGAGAGTTCACGGTGGTCTCAGCAGGCGCCGACGGTATAAGCTGCAGAGGAATGATCGAAGACTATCAGAATGTTCGCACAGGAAGCGAATGGGGGAGACAAGTAAAGCTCATGTAAATGCTACCGTGCAATCCAAAATGCACGAAAGTCATATTTCCACGTGAAGGTGGCTTATACCTATACCTTATAACTGTCTAATATGCCAACGATACTCACCATGGGTTTCGGAAGGTCACACATGCGATGAGGAGCAGTCAATGGCGGGAAGCAACTTACGCTAGACCATGCATTTGCATTCGGTTATGGGAATTTAATTCGGCTTTAAACTCTAATGCACGCCGCGCTGGTAAGTATGTTGAAATTTAAATCATATACTAAATTTCCATCTGACTTCATGGCGGCCATTACCATCGCCCATGTCCCTGCGCCAATCCCGTCCCGCCCCACGGTGTCGCTGGTGACTTGTGGCACCCTCCCAGCCACTCCCCACCCGGCTCCCGGCATCCATTATGCATGGGAAAATTAACGTCCCATTCGGCGCGAGCATATTTACTCTGGGTTAATTGATTTGAATTTTGCAATGTGGCCTCACAACGTCTCTCGTGGGTCCTCGTGGCATGTAAACGCGTACACGCTGGAAATCGGGTGTGCGAGTGAGCGTACGGCTGCGACACGGGGGTGACCGTATAGTTTCGAGCGAGGTTCTTCCGACAGGTGACAGGAATCTTTGTATTTCCAACGCACTATCCAGCGTCGTCGAGAAAACAGGTTGTTTCGCCGGAGCGGTATTGTTAACAAGACTGTTTCAATTATTAACCGCTTCGCAAGTTATACCGTTCGTACGTTGGCCAAGTTTCCAGGTGCTGAGGAATGGCGCCTGGGTCCTGCGAGTGAAGGTGGCCGGTTGTTTACGACCAAGCGTCAAGGCCTTTAACGGCGATCTACTTGCGTATTGGTTTATGCATATGCGTGTGGCTTCGGGGTGGCTGTCCGTGCTGTCGCTGGGTTCGCGTAACCAACGGTTCGGAGGAATCCTCGAGGAAAATGGCAAAGCAGTGTTAGCTTAAGTAATGACAACTGTTCACTAACTCACATAAACAACTGCTGTTAGTTGAATATTAATTTATTGACGCTAGACGCTATCCGGCAGCTGTGGTTGGGGGACGAATCCCTCTTACCAAGGAGTACGTCCTTACGTCGAATGTTAGGGATCAGCCGATGGACAGCAAGCAGGTTGTCGTTTGATTTGCCGCAACCACCTAGTCCCAGATGGTGTCGCAGGGGTATTATAAAATTATAAACGAGCTGCACTTTGGTCACATACAATGTCGTGGAGGTAGTTGAAAAGGGTTGTTTTTTTATGGTTGGCAATGTGTATTTTAAAATATATGTCAAAATATTCACATTTATATCATAGTCATAGTCATATTAGATGGATAACTAAAGTTTCAAAAACTCCATCACTGTCATGGCGAAGCGAATCAATAGTATTTCATATCAATTCGATATCGACCCTAAGATTTTGCTTTCGTTTTGAGATCACGGGCCCGCCCCGCCGGTAAGTCTTGAATTTCACTATCACCGAACCGTAACGACCGGTTCGTTCACCATACAGAATAATAAACAGTAAATGAAATATGTGCCGTTTGCTGTGCCACATCCATCTGGATCTAATTTCAGATTGTAGAGTTTTCAATTTTCTGTACCCGGGACTGTACCCCTTTCGATATGACCTACTGTCGCCAAAAACCACACTAACCTAAGAAGAGCTCGGGCATGCGATCTCGGATGCTGCTTGCATTCGGTGTTACTATTAACATTCCAACGATCCAAAGATCGAACGGAACGATAGCAAACGGCGGGTGGCACATTGCCATTGGGAAGGATACGATTTTTTGTCTCCTCATTCGTCTCCATCAGCAGCAGTGTTCTGGCTTAAGGCTGGGCTCCGTAATGGAGAATGTGGTCTATCTAGTACTTTTCAATCAACCGGAGCAATCCATCTTCGACCATTTTCGAAACCAGTGCATCTAGTCGAAACCCCTGGTCTGTTTATCCAAATGATGGTTTCCAGTTTGATTTTGTTCCATCATTCGTCGCCGATTCGCCTTGCACTGGGCGGTGGGTTTTTATTACCTCATGTTCGCACCAGGTTTTAAGTCATCCATCTTTGGCAAGCAGCGAGGACAGTGGTAGCATAAGGCACTCGGTATTATTGCCATTCCAATGTACCGTTGCTGGTGGTGCCTTTTTTGTCCCCAAACTTCGCAGCTCCCAGAAAATCGTGGAAATAACAATAAATTACGGGCATTTTCTTGCTCGACCTAACGTGTCGACCAGAAGACGATTCATGCAAAGTGACGCTATATTTATTGAATTCGCAATCGTTAGCGCCGCGTGTATTGCTAATCATATATTCGCGCTATCCATCATGTTTATGTCGTTTACGAAAGCAAATTTATGTCATGGCAAACGGTCGTTCCCCTGTGTTTATGATGGAAAATACACCAACGCCACACTAACCACACAGTTGCAGAAGGGCGGGATTCCAAATCAAATCAATTGTCCGACAACTGTTGTTTATTGCTCCGTATGCATTTCGCGTTCGTTGTAAACGTTGTAAATCCATCAAATCTTCTCTGTGCGAGTGATTCCAAATCAATGCGATGCCCAGCGCTCCAACGATCGAATCAACAAAATTTGGCTAGGAGCTAGCATACGCTTCACGGGGCGATTAATTTCACTACACGGATGCCGCCATTAAGATACGGGCAGCGCGCTCTCATTTGCGGGAAATTGCGGTAGTATAATCGCTGTCGGTTTATGCAGAGCAACCGGCGTAAAGTTGCGTGGGATTTCAATCGAAAACAACGAAAGAAAAAAAAACAAAAAAAGAACCAACAGCACCAACCTGAACGACAAGGGCGATTCCAACCGAAACCGGTTTGCTTCGAGTTGATAAATTTTATGAGGTTAGAAAAGTATGCTTTCACCGCCCGCACTGGCGGCGGCAGAAACGATTCGGCCGGGGTTTCTCCAAAAACCCACGCCGCACGGCCCTGAGCACTTTTAAGCGGGCGAAAGGGCGGGAGCGGTCCTTGGGTCCCGGGGTCTGGGGATTATTTTGAAAAGGATTGGATGTTGCTGGCGGCTGTTGATAAACCTTTTCAGCATGCTTGGATTTTTCGCGCTCGGAACGTTCCCGGAATGGAACAGGTGCTAAACCCTTTGAGTCCTTTTCGCCAGCGGAGATTTATGTGGCGGAGAGGCAAAATTTACTCCGGCGTAGCGTGGACTCGAAACCAAACTCAGATTTGCACCATCCAAACGGCCACTAAATTACTGGGCGAGCGTGGAAAAACGGCAATTTGGCACGAGTGGGAATTTCATTCGCTTAAAAATGGGCAGGAAAATGTTTCACTAGTGATGGATGGAACGAGTGCTTGATACGAAGAGCACGGTGTAGTATATGCAAAGATCGTAAAAATTACTTACATACGTAAAAAGCGCCTAAATAATTTACTTCAATATTTGAAACTTCTTAAGAAAATAGGGATAGTAATTAAAACAAGCATGACTTTCTTAACTACAGACTGTTTGAAGACAGGTATATGTAATTGAAAACATACAGGGTTTTACAATTTAGTTTGGACTGGCTGCACATATTATTGGACTTGCGGCATTGGAACTTGGACAGCCCGATTGTGTGACAGCTTCTGGGCAGCATGTTTATAACCCTTTCGTTAAAGATTGATTGGAGTGTAAATTAGTACAAAATTTACTGAACATGTTCACACAAAAACACGAGTGCGGTAGTTGAACAAAGATTATTGCATATAAACAATAGTTCATTACTAAAATACCCCTACTTTCACGTAGGGGTTATAAACTTGCGGCCCAAAAGCTGTCATACAATCGGACAGCCCAAATTAAATGAACTCAGTCTAAAATCAAATGCTCGATGTACAAAATATATGCCGCTAGTACAAAATCGAATGCCGCAAGTCCAAAAATATGTGCAGCCAGTCCAAACTAAATTGTAAAACCCTGTATAGAGTTTATATCTATAAAATGTTAATTTAACATTTTCTATTTATTTATTTTTTAAGAAATACTTATAAGATAGATGGAAATACCTATACATTTTACAATAATTTTACAACAATAATTACATTTTATTATCGTGTGGTTTATTCAAAAGCATCGAGTTTTATTAACCAACATATACTTTTGAATTTGGATGTGGAAAACTTGAATATTCAAAACCAAGCCCAGCACTACAATTGTCCAAAGATATTTCACAACGGTTTGTTTCATAATAATCCAGTGAAACATTCATTTTCCGGCCTGTCCGTGCTTTGTAATTTGCACCAATACTTTTCAAAGGCCGTACAATGCCCATTAATCCAATTTGCCGCCTTCCCAAGTAATCGATAATCGTTTAAATTTTCCATCACGATAAACTCATTGGAAAATATGCATATATCGCCCGGGCATGCTCCAACCACTCGTGCCCTAGATGTGGCTGAACGCGAGTTTTATTGTACACTTTTATGACCGCTTCTTCCAGTTTCGCTTTTGTGGCAGCAGCAACCGCACCACTACCACCACTTGTGTTTTCAGCACTTGCACCCGTGCGATTCGGGTACGCATTTATACGAAACGGCAATCGGATCGTACATTGAGCGATTATTAGCGTGAAGTATACCTTGCTGCGGCTGACGACCTAGTCGGAAAGAACTAAAAATTTGCCATAATTAAATTACCAATTTCATTCTCCCCCTCTATC
The DNA here is from genome assembly GCA_002091845.1 of Anopheles cracens. Taxonomy (NCBI): domain Eukaryota; kingdom Metazoa; phylum Arthropoda; class Insecta; order Diptera; family Culicidae; genus Anopheles; species Anopheles cracens. The sequence goes on from KZ070372.1 coordinate 135,825, forward strand.
GGTGCCTTCATATTCCGGTACCGGTTCGATGGAAACCCGAAACGCTTTGCAAAATTGGTGCATGCTTAAATTCGGGTGATGAAAGCACGGTGAACGGATATCCTTTATTAAAGAATGAATTTGCACAACCCAAAATTAAAAATTCAAAAGAGATTTAAAAGAGATTAACGAACACTTTTTTTCAGCCTAATGAATTCGATTAGTGTGTTAAGTGTATTTATATGAGTTAAAACGTTAAATTCAAATTTCATTGGAATATTGTGGCGTATAATAAAGAAGCAGTATAGAACATAAAAATAAATTTCACCTAAAGTTAGTGGTTAACTGCAAAATATGCCTGGCTAGAATATCACATATTTTTAGCATAATTCATATTTTTTAGTTTTAAATTTTCGTTCTAGGGGTTCTCCCAATCCAGAATGATCGTGATGTTCACGTTATAGAAACGAAGAAAAAAAACAGAGGCGTGCGATTTATTTTACCGCAAAAACTAGTGAAACCGCTTTGAGCGGAAATGTGCTCCAGTGGACAAATCATAAACGTTCCTATTTCGGTTTTACTTCGCTTTTTTGAGTTCTTTCGTCTCATTGAATTGGTGCGCTGCGCTCAGTTTGAAATATACCCAAATAGTTGACAACCGGAAATGAAAGTGTGCTAAACATTGAATGGAATAAAATGGACGAAGCTGAGTTGGTGGAAACATGATTCAAGGGCGAGTCTATGACATTTAATAGTATTAAACAGGTTACGGATGGATGTACAATAAAAAGTGAATATATTCGATAAATGGGAAATGCACAAAGAATGTCATCCATTTTGAAAAGTAACACTATTTGTTGTTCAATGGTTTTAAATGTGAAGATCAAAGCAACTTTGTGTTAAATGCTTTGTTGACGAACGAAATAATTTTGTTGTTTGGTTATAATGTTGAAATGTTAAGTTTATCTTATCTCAACTCAACAAAATATTTTAGATCCACCGAGTGCATTAAAGAACCCGAGTAGTTCTACAGGATTGACCAATTTGTACGGATACTTTACTGCAGAAATCGTATTAAAGTTACACGGTCTGCGTGCTGAAGCAAATGCACCCATCTTTACGACAGCAAGCTTCTGCATTTAGCGTCTGCAATGTTTTGAAACAATCAGCAGTGAGTAGATCACGAGATGGCGGGACACCGGGTGGCACGGCAACGACCATGTCCATGTTGTGTACGGCGCCACTGGAGAGTGGGAAAGCTCTCCACAAAAGTACCGCGTGACGCAAAGAAAGCCCTCCAAAGCGGGAGCAGACTTTTCCTTCATCCGTAGTGCAGTATTGCTTGTGGTGCCATCAAAAGATTTTCTTAAACATGAGTTTCTTACTTCTGGCATACTTTATCCTCTGCTCGGTGCCGTATCGGCGAGGCTGCTGTCCGTGCCTGATTCTTGCATTCTATAGCTGCATCCGCGACTGTACCCGTGTTCATGACCATAAGCCGACAAATGCCAGATTATCAAGCTAATTTAAAATTCATAAAAGTCATGGCGCATCGTAACAACGGAAGAAAGTTGCATCCGGGTATAGCGAGTGGCCCGCATGCCGAGCGCGCACCGGTAAGAATCCAAAGCGGAGTTGTGTTTTTTTATTCTCTCGCTCCCTGGAAGCAATCTTATTTTTGCCGTCTGGTAGATTATGCATTTTATTCGTACATGCCACGGCGCGACGGCGCGAATCTGTTCCAGTGTTTCCCTTTACCTGCGCTGCATTTTGAATTTTCAGCAGATGGTTTCAGGTGATTTTGATTTTGGATTTTTCATTTTGTTTTTTGGACACGTATGTGAATCTTATGATTACTGATCATTACCGTGATCGAATTTAAATCAAGCAAATTATGTGAGCATGTGTGAATAGAGTGTTATTGACCATGTATTCATTTATACCGCTATACTAAATTACTTCAAAATAATTTCTGCAAATTGCGTAGCCACTAATAATGGCTTCATTCATGAAAGTGTACTGGTTTTGTATGGTCTCTAGTGTTGTGTCTTGTGAATCTTTCGACGAGATTCTATAGAGAATCTCTAAAGATTCATGAGCCCCATGAATCTCTAAAGATTCATGAATCTATAGAGATTCATAGAATTCATGAATCCCTAGAGATTCATGAATCTCCAGATATTCATGAGATTTATGAATCTTTAGAAATACATGAATCTTTGTTTCTAAGATTCAGATTCATCCATTTAGTTCAAAGATTCATTCAGATTCATGAATCTGAATCGCTGTTACTCAACACTGCTCTAAATCTACTACTAAATTTAAAATACATAAAATTTAAAATTTTTAAGGTATTTTTTAGGGTAACAGGGATTATCGATAAATTACGTCAAGCTGATTTAGGAGGGAGGAAGTTATCTCTAGCGTTACTGAAACAAGTTGTTCCAGTGCATTGAAAATCGCTGTTGAAGATGGGACCGAACCATTAGGAAATGTTTGTAGCAGAGATGTTTCCAGCTTTTTATTAGTAATGGACGCTTAACAATCTACGGGTGTCGCTATACATATTTTGACATACCAGGCGCCTCCATCACGCTAGGGAATTTATTCTAATGCCTTTCACTTTCACGGTCGCAACTAAAGCTTTTAGGAACGTTTCGAAGCATGACAAGCGTATAATAGTGAAGGAAATTGTGTTCGTATTATAAAAACTATGTTCATTATTCCGCTGATGGCAAGAGTAAGTTGACAAGGGAAAACTTTGCTTCATATTCAGTTGTGAACAAATTATTTCTAAAGGTGCTTCCTTTTCTCACTAGAACTACTCTAATTGTCATTAGTATGAAATTAGGTTTCACGATCGATCGAAGCAACCCAATTTATTTAAAATCTCATTCCAATAACAGATTATGTGTTCAATATTGCTTTTGTCCAATAGACGATACATTAAACTTCCTAAAATTTTAGAGAATGCCGCTACTATGAAAAAAAAACATAACATTTAAAGTCAATTGCCATCAAATGGTCGATTGTTAACATTCCAATTGTATTGTCTGCAAATGGGCGGGTTAGCACCTATGGTTATCGTAGTTGCGAAAATTTCGTTAACATTCTACTTGAAATCGATGCGATTAAAAAGCAGTTATACCTACTTTTCCTAATAAAACCCTCGCCCCACCTGGACGCTGTGATCTGAAGGCAAAACAAAAAAAACCCTCGCACACACAACATACAGCACGGAGCAGCTGGGGACTGTGCAGATGCAAACCCGTTCAACGAGAAGAAAGAACGACACGAATCGTAACGAAAAGTTAACTCCATGGGTGTCAAGGGAATGACAGTTTGGACGATGCACTGGGAACCGGGTACGGTGCATTCGCCTGTTTTTTTTTTCGTTGCTGTGCGCTCCTTTTCAGGCGGTGAGCTGCGGCGAGCAAATAGAAAACGATATGAGAAAAGTTTTACAAACGCCCGTAAGAGATTCACTCGTTATGCCGTCACCCAACTTTCCGGCACCGTGTGCAGAGTCCAACCCACCGAAACGAAGCCCCACAAAAAAATGGACGAAATTACCTGAGCTTCGAGAAACTGTGGGAATGTGTGTGTGTGTGTCGAAATTCGTCGCTCCGGTCGTAGGATGAAGTTTAGCAAATATGATTTCACACTCGATTGAGTAAACCAACCGAGCTGTCTGTTTCGGCGCACGACGGCTCGCGGTGACGGAACACGGCTCGCTGGTTCCCTTTCGCTACGTCCATTTAGTTTGGCACGGCAAGAGACGGAATGTCATCTCGCCCGACAGCGGGTCGAATGTGGCAACGATGCAACGAAAAACTGGTTGACGACCTAGTGAATGGGACAAACGGTTTCATGACAAACCGCAACAATGCTGTTAGAATACAGAAAAAATGAAGACCCACCCTGGAAAGAACAAGCTCTTGAAGTTTTTGGGATAAATAGATTGAATATTTCACGTGACAAAACAACGGTTGAAAGGTTTTTTGCTCAATATTTTGTTCTTTTATAAAGTGCAACATTATTATAAAATTTTGAAAAATTATCACAAATTTACACAATCTATCGTTTGTTCAACAATCCACTTTTGGAAGCACTTTCATATGTTCAATTTACTTGAAGAAGGACTAATTCAATTGTTTACTTTCCAGGCTTTGTTGAGAAACAGACGTGATTTTGCAGAGTGCAAATTGTTCTTGAACAAAAAAATCACCCAGCTCGTCGCACACAGTATGAGACACTCGATTGGCTCCGAGACGCGAGAGAGAAAAAAAAGCTTAGTTTATACATTTTCGTATGAAGAAGCACCGAAAGACGCTTTCGCTGTTCGCAGTCCCGGGGTTTTTGCTTTCGATGATAAAACGTTCGCTTTGTACTTGTCAAGTTGAAGAAATGGCGGAATATTTTACGAAACTTGTACCCCCGTCACTCCGCTGGCCGCAGCCCAACACTATTATAAGCCAATCAAATTCAGTACTCTTTTATCAGCATAAACTTTCGCCCGTGCGGTGTCTTTAGCCGTATGTGAGTTCTTTCGCCCGTCTCACTCGAGACAGAGCCTTCCGGAAAGGAATCAACTTCTTTAGAACTTGATCCTCAACACATTCAATTTACTTGAAGAAGGACTAATTCAATTGTTTACTTTCCAGGCTTTGTTGAGAAACAGACGTGATTTTGCAGAGTGCAAATTGTTCTTGAACAAAAAAATCACCCAGCTCGTCGCACACAGTATGAGACACTCGATTGGCTCCGAGACGCGAGAGAGAAAAAAAAGCTTAGTTTATACATTTTCGTATGAAGAAGCACCGAAAGACGCTTTCGCTGTTCGCAGTCCCGGGGTTTTTGCTTTCGATGATAAAACGTTCGCTTTGTACTTGTCAAGTTGAAGAAATGGCGGAATATTTTACGAAACTTGTACCCCCGTCACTCCGCTGGCCGCGAGACGCTAGTTGCCAGCCGCACGATGGGTTGCGCCTGCAGCTGAAAACTTGCGAGCCAACGTAGCGCAAATGATTGACGATGCTTTTACGCTTTCTGACGTATCCTTCCACCAGCTTCTGCCGCCGACAGTCGTGCACCAGGGCGCCTCACCCGGTGAGGCGCCTTTTTTCTCCAATATCCAATTTTACCGTACCGTACACAAAAATGCGGTCCTTCACACGGCGCCGTACTTCAATATCGCTCCGGAGGAATCATTTCGGTGCGCCATCTTCGCCGTGCATCGATATAAAACATGAACCCAATAGGTTTATGGCCGATTTCGTCGAGGACCAAACCGGTCCTGAAGGGCTGCAGCGCTTTGAAGCTATCGACACAGTGTCATACATGATTATGACCATCAATCCAACGCTGAGCAGCTGGCATCGGTATGCCCCTTTCACTGACCCATGCACGGAGCGAATGCTTGGAGCGGTGGTGGGACGGACGGGCAATCAAAGATTATCCTTCGTGCACGTAAAACTGATAATCCAAGATTCGAGCATTGGTGAAAATTTGAATCGACCGTAAAGTTGTGCAAGACAGCAGCAGGGCAATGTTATTTGTTAGGAAAAATGTTTTTTGTTCATTGTATTTTCTGAAATAATGTTCTTGTATTGGCTCCGTTTATTGCCATGTGCAGCATGGTTTGCTCAATCTTGATATCAGTGCGATCACTCACTGAAATTGGTTCAGTTTTTCTTTTCAGTTCAGGAAATCAGTTTCTCCAACTACACTGGTACACTGGTGCAGTTTTCATCTCCGTACCTATTCCCGTCAGCAACAAGTTAATCAAATGTGAGTGCGGATGGAATTCTTTTGAATCGTGATATATGAATACCTCTACCTGTCATCAGAGTGATTGAAAATCGAACCCGAACCTATCGAGAGCTTACTATTGCCCGAGTACGTTGCAAACGGCTCATGCATCGGCACTATTGAAGTTAAAGTGTCAGTAAAGGCTGCCGCCTGCGTTCTGGCGTAATAAACGAAGATGTTGGTTCCGGCAGTAGTTCGGGCCTTCCCGGGGCTGCGTTTCCACAGGCGTGCAAATTCCATCGGCTTGAGTTTCCAAATATTCCGGCCCCAGGATCGTTCCCGGAGAGGAATTGCTTTCACCGAAATTCACTCTGTCGGAAAATCGTGCCAGTCATTGCGATTGTGCGTGGAATGTTTTGTACGCGGTTCTTTCTCTCGTTGCCCCGTACTCTCGCGCTCCACTTCTAGTTACATTTCACTCAAACGAAACGACGGTCTCGCTGGTAGAGTAAAAGCAAACGATGCGTGCATGGGCGGCAGCTCGCGACGGGGAACGTGTCCACCGAATCAGGCCACGCTCGATGTGAGTTCTTTCGCCCGTCTCACTCGAGACAGAGCCTTCCGGAAAGGAATCAACTTCTTTAGAACTTGATCCTCAACACTTCCTGATTAAAGCCAACGGCGTCAATCAGTCGAGATGGGAACGCTGGCCCCGGGTACCATCGTTTCGTGCCCGCCTGGCAACCGAAATTAAGGTCTCACTGCCACAGCGCTCCTGAAGGCGCTCTCCACCATCGGAACCTATGTCGCAATCGGTACACTCGTATCGTGTCTAATCCTCCAGGCAATGAAGAAACACCTCCCACCTCCGGCCACCGGCATCATCATGCCGGCTTATCTTGTACAACTCTCGGTCCGAATTTATTTCGACGGTCCCGACGGCCGCCCGGACTTGCTGTACAGCTTTACTAGTTCACATCCCTCAAGGCGGTGGAAAGTAGTGCTGGAATGCTTTCGGTACGTCTGCCGTTGTGCCGTTGTTGCCCCGCCCCGTGTTCACTCCCGCGCACGTGTCTTGTTTTTTCTTCCCTCTTCTTTTTCAAACAGCGCCAGTTCATTTGGAGTTATTAGAATGAAAGACACGGGAAGAGAAGAAATAGCCCACGCTCACCGAGGCAAACAGGAGGATAAAGAAGGAAATAATTAAAAGATAACTTTCACCCAAATTGAAGCAAGTGCATGCCCGGCAGCAAATTAATCTTCCCGGCCCGGCGGCGTGACGGAGGCCAGCAGCGGACGGTGGGGAGACCGGCGTTCCGAGCCGGCTCCGAGTGCCCCGAACCGGACGGTGAAGGAACTGACCGATGATTAAGGCTTCGTTGAAATACGACCCTGCCTTTTTTTGCTGCTGTGGCGTGATTGCGTTGGTTTGCCCAGCTCGCCACTCGTCATTTGGCAAGCAAATGACCACGCAATAGGGCTGGTTCTATCTCGCCGGCGTTTCTTTTGAAGTTAAAGTGTCAGTAAAGGCTGCCGCCTGCGTTCTGGCGTAATAAACGAAGATGTTGGTTCCGGCAGTAGTTCGGGTCTTCCCGGGGCTGCGTTTGCACAGGCGTGCAAATTCCATCGGCTTGAGTTTCCAAATATTCCGGCCCCAGGATCGTTCCCGGAGAGGAATTGCTTTCACCGAAATTCACTCTGTCGGAAAATCGTGCCAGTCATTGCGATTGTGCGTGGAATGTTTTGTACGCGGTTCTTTCTCTCGTTGCCCCGTACTCTCGCGCTCCACTTCTAGTTACATTTCACTCAAACGAAACGACGGTCTCGCTGGTCGAGTAAAAGCAAACGATGCGTGCATGGGCGGCAGCTCGCGACGGGGAACGTGTCCACCGAATCAGGCCACGCTCGCTGGGCCAGAGCCTGGAAGCAGGAGCGTGTATTTTAGGGAATGTCTGCCGCGCGAACGTGATTGCTGACAAATTTTATGACAGATCGTTTCGCGCCATAGATTGGAAGATTGCTTTCGGCTTAGGCGAAGACTCGCACAACTGACGAGCTTTCTCGGCATGCAGCGAACAATGCGCTGCGGCGCAACAAAATTCACACTAAATGGCACATTAATGCACAAATTCGCGAAATTTTGTGAACATTCTCTGATGCAAATGTGGTTTCATACGGTGGAAATTGTATGTCCCGAAACGGTGCCTATGCGCGGGGTGAGATATTTTTCATTAGAATTACACCGATTCCTGGAGAGTTTGATTAATGAACGGCAATTAAAACTGGTTGTGTTCTGCAACGTTCAGTGCTGGGGGCACATTTTCCGGCGTTAAAGTTTGAGCTCTGGTTCTATCGGTTTCGCTGAAAGTTGGTAACATGTCTACGCAACCTGAAGTATACAGCTCGCAACGTGCATGTACATATCTGACGCCACTAATCTATTATGCATACAACGTTGTTCAAAGTCGCTACTATTTGTTCCCGCTCACTGAAACATGTAGGAAATAATGTCCTAGCTTCGCAGAAACCGCGATGCTCCGAGTGCTGCAATGAATTATATTACCGGGAATTCATTTTCCGCGCCACTTCTATTTCGCCACCGTGCATCCCGCTCGTTGGCGGCGCCAACATCGAACCGTCAATATCGATCGGATCTGTCGCGAAGAACAATAGCGCGTGAAGCCGGCCAGTTGACAAATGACTTTCTTTTCCCGACGCCTCTACCCAACGGACCGTGCCCCGTGCCGTTCGGGAGCCGGTGAGAATTCTGCGCCGTTCTGCGTGACCGCCGCGTTTCGGTTGCACAATTTGGACTCTTAATAAAGATTCATTACTTTGATAATCAATATTTATATTTAATGGTCAGTTTCGAATTAATGACATCTAATTAATTATGCCCAACGCCAACAGCGGCCACGCACAATTTGCACAATCGGAGTGTGTGTGTGTGGGGTGCAGCATATTGGGCACGGCTTTCGGGCCAAGACCGGTGGCGGTGGGCACCCATGGTAGTAGTAGCGCGCCAACCCATCCGTGCGTAGCCTGCCCGACGCCTGACGCCGGGTTGCAGTGCGCTGCAGACAATGCAGTTTTCCGGTCGGCCGAATAAACATAATTTGGGCTGAATTGTCTTGCCCGGGTTCTCTTTAAGGCCACAATAAGGCCGGGTGCGGCCATAATTTTGCGTTCCATTTCATGATTTGATTGCGCGCGATTCACTGGAAAATACTGCGCTAATGAGATGAGTCTGGGCTTCGCGTTTGCTTCCGTGCGCGATTCGATTGAGGTATGAATCTTGTTTCAATATTGTGTTGTACAATTCAAATGTAAGCTACAGGCGTATGAACCATTTCAGCATAAGCGCAATAAAACGAAGGTGAGATTTGTGCAGAGACAACAGAGTCGGATAAGCATAGCGATTGCTATCTGAAGAATAACTCCAACAGTAGTTAGCTTGTAGAGTTCTTATACAAATAAAAGTAAACTAATTAATGATGAGATCTTTTTAACGGAATATTCGAGGTTCGTTGATTCGAGACAGCAGTCCCGATTGTGACGGCACTTGTAACACGAAAGGGCAAAGCCCCTTTTGACCAGGCTCGTGTTGAGTAAATTAAAGCTAATCATATTCATGACACACAATATAACACCTTTCGACGCAGCTTCCAGATTGGATTCGACAGTAGCCAACATTCAACGGTCTCAACCTCACTTTTGGCGTCCGGTGGGTTTTTGGGGCCTTTCCTCACGCACAATTGCACAATCGGAGTGTGTGTGTGTGTGGGGTGCAGCATATTGGGCACGGCTTTCGGGCCAAGACCGGTGGCGGTGGGCACCCATGGTAGTAGTAGCGCGCCAACCCATCCGTGCGTAGCCTGCCCGACGCCTGACGCCGGGTTGCAGTGCGCTGCAGACAATGCAGTTTTCCGGTCGGCCGAATAAACATAATTTGGGCTGAATTGTCTTGCCCGGGTTCTCTTTAAGGCCACAATAAGGCCCATTTCATGATTTGATTGCGCGCGATTCACTGGAAAATACTGCGCTAATGAGATGAGTCTGGGCTTCGCGTTTGCTTCCGTGCGCGATTCGATTGAGGTATGAATCTTTTTTCAATATTGTGTTGTACAATTCAAATGTAAGCTACAGGCGTATGAACCATTTCAGCATAAGCGCAATAAAACGAAGGTGAGATTTGTGCAGAGACAACAGAGTCGGATAAGCATAGCGATTGCTATCTGAAGAATAACTCCAACAGTAGTTAGCTTGTAGAGTTCTTATACAAATAAAAGTAAACTAATTAATGATGAGATCTTTTTAACGGAATATTCGAGGTTCGTTGATTCGAGACAGCAGTCCCGATTGTGACGGCACTTGTAACACGAAAGGGCAAAGCCCCTTTTGACCAGGCTCGTGTTGAGTAAATAAAAGCTAATCATATTCATGACACACAATATAACACCTTTCGACGCAGCTTCCAGATTGGATTCGACAGTAGCCAACATTCAACGGTCTCAACCTCACTTTTGGCGTCCGGTGGGTTTTTGGGGCCTTTCCTCGGGACTTGTTATCTCCCGTGGTATCCTTTTTGAAGATTTGTCTCCCCACAGGGTAGGTTCGCTCGAGAGTGTTTTTCGTAAATCGGTTCGTTTCAGTTCGAAATCAGTTTTCTTCCTTCTCTTGGGTAAATCCCAGAGCGTTTGGTCAATGTGGGTAGTGATAGAGACGGTGCGTTTCTTTTGGCGTTAGGATCATATTTATGTCCATCGGAGCTTGGATCATGCCAACGATTCAAAGGTCGAAAGTTGAGCATCTTTCGGTCGATCTTAGCCCCAGAAATGGTTCTTCGATGCCGTGGTTGAACTGTGCCCGAAAATGGGTAACTGAATCCGTGGAGAAACAGTGGCTGGATCAATGTTTATCCGACATTTCAAACAAATGGTCGATTCTCATGGATGAAGAGTGCATCTTTTTATAATGACTCTTCTATTGTTATAGTTAAAAAAGGTAAACATTATCAAATTTGTGCCAGAAAGTAAATTAAAGTAACAGTTTCCGCCCAAAACTTGTTGTATGCTCGAAGCAAAAAAAAAGGCTGCCAGTACAAAACCTCGAAAACACTACACAATGCGGCATGTGGACGTTATCCGTTTGCCGTGCTGTGTGTGTGTGTGTGGCGAGCGGCGTGTCATTTGTAGTGCTGATAGACTTATATGCCCGGCCGACCTCGGATACGTGGTGTCAATGATGATGGTGAGGCTTTCACACTTCTGCTTCCATTTCGAGCATCGACACGGCAATAACAATAACACACACATGTGCGCACCGGGAGGACAGGACGTGTCGAATGAAGCATAAAATCGAGCGATGCTCCAAAACCGCCGAACGCACATTTCCCGTCCCGGGTTCGGGGAAGGAGCACAATGCAGGCACTGATTGAGACACAAATTCGTTCATAATTTTAAACCAACAGACTTCCGCCTGCACCGTAGGCACCTTGTCCTTGCGCCGAGTGCGTCTGGGCTGAGAAAGGGCCGCGGACGCTCGCAAACACTCGCACCGGCCACCACAGGCGCCGGTCCGTAACGAGCCAACCATCCCGGTGGCTTTTGAGGTATTTATGAAGCCCGTGGACTTACCGTGACGTTTCCGCGCTCTAGCGCCGTTCTTGCGTTGGGCTGGGCATTGGAGGTGGCGCTCGATACGCTACATTCGGGCCGGGAATGTGCCACTCATGTGCGCACTGCACAAAGTAGACAGTTTCGCAAACTCTCATTGGAAATAGTTTTTTTTTAATATCGAGGTCTGCGATACCCTGCATTTACAATGCAATTGCATAAATTGGGATAACTGAAAATTCTACCTCTTATAACTATCAGTCTTTCTCACAGCTGATGAATATTAATCAAATACATAAGAATGAATTAGACGAAGCCTCATCTGGTATATCAACATCATTGTGTCATAGTAGAATATCTGGAAAATATCTGGAATAGTAGAACATATGAATATTGTCTGGAAAATATCAACAACAAAAACTTCTCTAGACAGAAATCGTATTTTTGTTAATATTTTTCAGATTTTGGATTTAATTTCAATATAATTTGAATTATTTTTTAAATAAATAACGAATCATAATTGTTGAATAATAATTAAAAATCACTATCTCGTGTGTAGCTGTTATAAGATGGTAAATAAGGATTTGTTTCAATATGGAAAATAACATGAATATGTTTGTGAAGATAATAATGCCAGAGGAAAGAGTTGCAAAAATCTCAAGATAGAAAAAAATCTAAATGTACCCTTTTGCGTTTTGTGTTAAAGTTTTAAATGATTCATATTCTTATATATGTCGCCACAATTTAAGTATCGCTCGTCACAAAAAGAAACACTCCACCGACGCGAAAATCGCATATTACCGTACGCAAGATTGACCTCACGTACCAGCAGCACCTACATTGTGTGTCCGCGCGGATATTGCGTGCTTTATGTACTCGATCGGGCTCGCATCGGGTGGTTGCAATTGCGAGAATTTAAAACACCATTGCGAACGTTTCGCTCGACGCACCCCGAAGATGGCGCATGTGTGTGAGTGTGTGTGTGTGTGTGTTCGTGTGTGGTGTTTGCTTAAGTCAACACTAAAATCATTACCATCAACAATGGTGGCCCTAGCCGCGACCGGATGGAACGGCGGTATGTTAATAGCTCACGGAAAACTGATGCCGATCAAATTGAAGCCCGAACCGCCCCGGGAACCGCGGTCAGGAGCGGGTAAACAAACGAACACCCACACACGCACACACACACACATGTGCGCACCGGGAGGACAGGACGTGTCGAATGAAGCATAAAATCGAGCGATGCTCCAAAACCGCCGAACGCACATTTCCCGTCCCGGGTTCGGGGAAGGAGCACAATGCAGGCCCTGATTGAGACACAAATTCGTTCATAATTTTAAACCAACAGACTTCCGCCTGCACCGTAGGCACCTTGTCCTTGCGCCGAGTGCGTCTGGGCTGAGAAAGGGCCGCGGACGCTCGCAAACACTCGCACCGGCCACCACAGGCGCCGGTCCGTAACGAGCCAACCATCCCGGTGGCTTTTGAGGTATTTATGAAGCCCGTGGACTTACCGTGACGTTTCCGCGCTCTAGCGCCGTTCTTGCGTTGGGCTGGGCATTGGAGGTGGCGCTCGATACGCTACATTCGGGCCGGGAATGTGCCACTCATGTGCGCACTGCACAAAGTAGACAGTTTCGCAAACTCTCCTTCGCATCCGGTGCGGGCCATAATAAGAAGGTGCAAAGTCTGACAGTCGGGCGCGCAATTGTTTGTGCTCCAGCCAGCGAGACGACCGCTTTTTGTCCGATATCATAATTCGTGTTAATTCGAAAATTCATTACCTACCACGACGGGCAGCGGGCACGTTCAGTATGGGTAGAATGGCCGGATGTTGATTATGCATTCGTGGCTGGTACTGGTAGATTAAATATTTGACTGTTGGAGTTAGTAAAATATTTGTTAATATAGTTTTGCTGTATGTTCCGGGTATATCCATCAACTTTGTGCTAAACACCAAATGCATTTGGTTTAATTCTGGCATATATAATAATAATAGATGCCAAGTAAGTAATTACTAAGTAGTACTTACTTAATCTTAAATATTTCTCGTCCAATCAATCCTTTGTACAGACAAGGCGTGGGACATCATCATCGTTGAGATATTTAAACGAATTTTAATAGAAATATGAAACATATCATAGTAAAACTGATAATTTGTAGAATCCTTTGTTGCACAGCTCACGTTGCATAACAAGCATTGATGTCCAAAACCAAGTCTACAACTCTCATCAAACCAGAGCCAGCTTCCTGCGGGAACGATGCGTACAAGTAGGCTATGGTCCCACACCATCACACGGTTTCGTACAGCACTCCCCTCTCCAGCGCAATGTTTATGGTTTTGTTTCGGACGTTTACGATTATTATATCCATTGCTTTCTCCGGCTTAATAGAGATATGAATAACTGATGATCCTCTCGATGGCCATTGTAGATGTAGTGCAAATATAATGCACTCTCACATCGAAATATCGACCCGAAACACCCTTCACAACCGACCGTCCCTCGCGCATCCCTCCCAAGGGGGAATGGAGGGGTGAGGGAGCGGAAACACTCCCCCCTCCCTTCCCTGTACTCACCATCGTTTTGGGGGACGAGCCTGGAAATGGTTTCCATTATCCCATTAAGTCTTGAAATGTTGCATTCGCACCAAAGCGAAAATGTTTCTGCTTCGATTTTCGCCCGGGCATTAATGGCTTCGCACCGTCACTAAACCGCACCAGGTCGGCCGAGCTGATCGAAGAAGAATAGCGAGGTCGGTCGGTCGGACGGTCGGTCGGTCGGTGGCGCTAACACCGAACACCGCGCGTCAGACGCCACACGGTAAGCTGCCGAATGGTCAGAGGCGAACGGGCGAACTATTTACTCATCCAGGAAATCCTATTAAAATCTTTAACCAGCATCCTCGCTATGTGACGACGGTGAAAGGGCGAAGGGTGGGGTGGAGCGTGGCCTGTGGGTGACCAATCCGCGCGGCATCTGGACGATCGGTGGCTCTGCGGACCGGGTCGGGTAGCAAACGGTCACGTAAAGCGCATTAAGAACGGTTTAAAGCAGACCGAGCTACTTTCCGTTGATTAACGGCTGAGGTGCGGTTGAGCAGTGATGGAATTGAACGTGGGGGCGGTGTGTTCGCGTTTGAACTGTCTCATTAAATGGCGTTTAACTGCAGCGATTGAATCCGAGAGTGGGCTTACGAACCGTTTGGGGCATGATGTTTGCGGTACGCCGATGCTATAGTTTTTGTGAACCTTTTGCCCTCTGTCGTATAACTAAAAAAAAGACATCAAACAAAGAGGTAAGCGATGGATAATGAACAGATCACCATACAACTTTAACTGATTGAACCAATCCGTGCTTTCAATATTATTTATCTATTCAGCCATTCATTCCAGTCATCGACGCATTTTCCAAAGTAAGTTCTCTATACAACATTATGTTCTTCGTTGTTAATGTATTATAATAAAAAAAAAATGTATTTTTCACGTGATTAGGATTTAATATCTTGTGTTTCGTAAAATTACTATTGAAAGTTGAGAATATAATGGCAGAAGAAAATGAAAAGAAAATATTCAAATGACTAACATAAGCCATAACCAGTGCTCTGAATTTCATTGAATGCTTCAGTTCATCTAGTTTGCAAAGTATTATAGAGCACTCATTGCTTAAACGTCATGTGTCATAAATGAAAATCTGACCTCGCTAATCATGAAATGAAAATCATGAAATAGGCGCATAGGTAGGAAACCAGATGTACTACAACTTTTAGATAGTTTTCTCCGGTAAACCTGGCGCTTCAGACGAAAGTAGAACAGTGTAGTTGTCGATAGGTTGCCGTTGGCATGTCAGTAGAATGACACCGGACAACCCAGCGTTGCTTCCGTTGACATGGACACAAGAGGCGTTTAAATAAGTTAGTATCATTTGTATTACGTGTAGTTGTTTGAAACCATGTAAAGCTTGTTTGAATCCGTGGGAAAGGATGTTACACAAATGTTAAAAATATAAAAAAAAAACTTTTAAAAAAGGTTATGTCCGTTCTGGTGAAAACACGAACATGACTCAAGATTATCAAATCAAATAGGATCTGTTTTATTATACCTATTATTATTACTACTGTTGTAGAACAGATCTAATGGAATTACTCTTACAAATGGCTTGCCAGGCAAACCCTGCATACCTATGTGGGTTTGTCAAGTATCATCAACCCCTGTAGTTTTGACAACCATTTTGGCATTCGAATAAAAACGGACTCTCAGCAAACATCCAACGAAAGTGTCGTCCACGAAATTTCAAACTTTCATTAAATTCTGATTTATCAACAGATCCACTCGGAATAGGCGGTAACTCATCAACTACTTATTATATACTACAATCTTCTTTCTTATTTACCAAAATTTACAAAAAAATGTTTTTAAAATTTGGCAAGTTGTGGAATGGTTATTACCATAATTGCTATTTCTATTTCTGGTTAATTGGCACAATATCCAGCGACCTATTTCGAGCCACCTTTGACATGGAGCCCTGTACCTTTCTCCTGCTGCTAAGCACAAACACAAACCCGCCCGCCGTGAACCACCACGACCCCCCGCACTGCAGAGATTTCACCACCACCAAAAAGCTTTAAAAAAGCCAAACGTCATTACGCTCACTCGGTTCCCATCCCAAAGCGTGAATAGGCGTCTTGCGCCATGAAATCCTACCTTCGCCCTTCGGTGGAAAGAAATCTGTTTTCGTTCGGTGTGCTTTTTTTGACGGTGTCTCGGTGTGACGAAAACATCTCCACAAATAACAATTTCGGGTTGAAATTTCTTTCTCCGCCTGCGCCCTGCGTGTTCCCTTCGCCTTTCCGCCACGTGAGCGTGATTTTCGATCAACATCCGACCCGGAACATCGTTATTTCAATTTGTCCATTTACGTCGTTCATTAGCGAATCATGTCACGTGTGTCATTCGGCACCGGGAAAAAAGGCCTTTCGGCGATGTGACGGCGCCTGCCAAGGGGGGGGGGAGTGGGCAGGTGGAAGGCAGCTGCCCGTTGTCATTGAAGTTAACATTTCCGTTTGCCTAATTTTTCTTCGCCATTTTAGCGTTCATCCTCGTGGCATCCGTTCGGTGCCATGCCGGGCTCATTACCGTACTCCCGTCACATGACGCAAAAGGGAGGGGAGGAGGGGGAGGGGGCTCCCGTACCACCTTGAAGCGAACCGTCGTCTGTCCATCTGCCTTCTCGTTGGCTGCCTACTCAATGGGAGAGGCGGTTAATTTATTCGCCCCGCCGAAAGGACCATTGTACCGCGCCGGTGGTCAAGGGCCAGTCAAGGACTCGGCCGGCAGGCATTGTGTGTCGTGACGGAATGTAGCGGAAGCAGAAACCAGTGTGCCAGAGCAACAACAACCCACGAGCCATCACTTCACCGTGAGTTCGAGAGGAATTCGATACTCATTTGTGGTACGCTGCTGGAATGACGCCGTCCACAGCACGCTGCTGGAGCACATTTCGGAATGTGCGCTGGACGGAGCGGACGGAGCGGAACGCGGCCCGACATTTCGTACATTTGACAGCGTACCAGCCAACCCCCGAAGAGCCCTCCCGCGCCGCTCGGAAACGGCCCCAACAAAAGGGCGAAACACGGGAAACTTCCTGGTAACAGTTGGCGAGCGAAACTAAGTAGCCCGGGCGCGCGGGATACACCGTGCGGCCATGTGTTCCACAGTTACTTGCCCCACCGAAACGGCGTTCCCTTGTCCGAGGGATTGGGAATGAATTTATTTGATCCCCATCCCGGAACGTTCGCCCGCGCCAAAGTTTGCTGGGAAAATGACAAACTTTCGCCAAACAGTTTATGCAATGAAAAATGTAGGCACCCGTTGAGGCCGATTCGGGCCGAACTCCCCGCCAGCCGGACATGACGCCACGTACCGACTGGTCGTGCCCACCGCCCTAACAATAAGTGACCCCGCCGGCGGTGGTCCACGGATCTGAACGGAAAGCCTGCCTGGCAAGCGCGTTTCCCAATTTCCCCCCCATTGCACTCGGGTCAAGCAAGCACTGAAAAGCTTCGCTGGAAAGCTCGCTCGCTCGGGCCGCTTTCAATAGGATCCCATTGAGGCAGTTCTGAGAACAACCCAACTCGATTGCACCAGCCGGCCAAACATTGGATGGAATCCAATTCGAGCCAGCCTTCCACTGGTTCCACCGGTTCCGTTCAACGCACCATCCAAGTCTCCTGGCCGGCTTCGGTCCGCAAACGGGTCCGGTGGAGTCCGTTGATGGGACTGCTGCTGCGAAAAGGGAGTGTTCCACTTAATTTGTGATGTATTTATGTGTTTTCCCCTTGCAGCACTGTTATTAGGCTTTATTTAGTGCCATTCTCGTGCTCGTTTGCCGAACGTCCTGTGTTTTGAGTGTGTGCTTCCCGGTCCGTGTCCCGATTGATGGAGAGTGGGCATGGATGGGAAGAGAATGTGACTTCTGCCGCTGCGAGAGCGAGTCCTCCTCAGCTGCATCGGATGCTGGAAACCGCCCGAGTTCGTGTCATACGTGCACGTGCAGGCATGCTTTCCCTCCCACCCTAGAGCGACCGAAAGACTGTTTGATTGTGTAGGTGGATCGGTGTGTGTGTGTGTGTGTGTATTTGATACATAAAAACAAACCAAACACAGCCACCAACACTGCCGTGTGGCTGCAGCCCAGCGGGATCGGAACTTTGTCTTGAGCGGAACTTTGTCGTGTGAAAATTTGGCCACCCCTTGTTAGCTACCCTCTTCTCCATCCCCCTCCCCGGTGTGCGAGGGGTTCTGGGCGGGGTTGATAATTTCAAACGATTCCGAGCGATTTCCGGCAGCGATCGTAAACGGGTGGCCGGGCGTTCGGGAGGGGCGGAATCTAATGCTGTTGACGATTTTATCTACGTTCGAGCAAATACGGACCCGGCCCTAGGTGCCGCTCGACCGAATCAGTTATGTTAATGAATTGATTTTACACCAACGCAGTTCAGGAAATCGGAACGCATCGGTTTCTAGCAGTATGGTGCAGTTTCGGAAGTGGATTTGTTTTTTTTTTGTTAAAGTTGCTTTTGGAAAAGCTCAGAAAAAATAACTGAACCAAACCGCGTTTACTATTTTTTCTCGATTATGGATCGAGCCGTTCGGGGGAGATTTGTACAAAAGCTTAGTGATTTCACTCAATTGAAATGTACTTTATATGACATGCAAAGCTGGTGTATATTAGGACCGTCAAACTGTTGTAAGTTTCTCATAAACAAAAAATAAATTCAGCAATGAAATGATTGTTTTAGACCTCCTCGGAACCATTAAAACACTTTCGTAAGTAGCTCCATATTCTTCTGCAAGTGTGCGGCTCGCCGCACCGTTCGCGACATCGTGCGATTCGCAGATAATCCCGTCAATAAGAAGGCAAATTAATTACAACCACTTGAAATTGGATTCAAATGGTAGATCTTGATTAAATTAAACATTTGTTAATTGGCCCACTGGCAAGACCGCAGAAAATCGTCGACCTCGCTGTATAGCGTTGTGGGGCGCCCAGGTCCGTTCCGTTAGATAAAAACTGGTCCCTTGAGAACGATCCCAAATCATGGGCTCAAATTAGAGGGGGCATGTTAAAATACTTCCAAACGCCCCTGCTTGCTGCGGTGCTAG
>KZ070372.1:173353-186260 GCA_002091845.1 Anopheles cracens
TTCTCATGCCTAATTTGTTTTCCATCCACCAGAGTGCTAACAACGGAGGCTTATTCCAGCACAGATCGTGAATCATAACCAGTTCTCGGAATACGCGCAATCCTCTCAATCAAGATCGAACCATCACGAAACTTTCGATATGAAACACCGAAGGGCAGCGATATCGAAAATAATATCCCCACCGCACCGCCCCAAAAGCCACCAAAACGCCGCGTTCCGAGAAATGTGTTTGATGTCGGAAAATGAACCGATAGCAAACCGAAGGAAAATAATCCACGCTTCACGATTTGAGCTAGTTCGAGATTAAATCGATTCATCAAGCTTATGCGTTCTCGAAGGAAACGCGGGTTGGTGGTGGTGGTTTCCTGGGCGTACCTTAACGAACCTGGCGTTAGCTTAAACCCAAAAAGGTCCGTGCAATTGCTGGAATGGTGCTTGGCCTAGCGGCGCACTCGAAACCCTTTCCCGACGCTTGTTGGCGAAAGAACCGCCACACGTTCGACAGCCGTCTCAAACGCTACGCTCAGCGGCGTTTCTTCGATCTGCACTTGTCGGCGTTTCTATGGCGCAAAATGGGGCCTGGAATGATTTGCAATCGAACCTCCTCCGACCAGATGGTGCTATGCCTGCTGATGACGAAAATTTGCCAGCCTTAGATTGGGCGCAGGATTATGAATATAGCACGACGGTGGTAGTTTTTCCGTAGCGCTTTCCGTGGACATATGGGACGAAAGTCCATGACTGGCAGAGAAGTCTAACAGTTAGGACTGGATTAAGACAGTTATGTTTTCTGTTCTTCCTTTTGGCTTTCACCTTAGTTTTCTTCTGTTCCAACGGGTACGGATCTTGGCAAGGGTAGCACATACTGAGCTGTAAAGCAGCCAGCAAACAAGTACTATTACTTTTGGTCACTTCTTGCTTTCTGTCGACAATATTTCATGTGCTTAACACCTGAGTCTACTGCAGTGGTCGCAATTCACTCTAAATAGTATGTATTGTCGTTACACATTCTTGTACAGCTTCGCAAACTATATGTTTTTGCTATCATAACGCGAGTTTGCGTAAATTTTAGTGCGAGTTTTTACGCGAGTTTATCAATTCATTTACTTTTAAACTTATGTATATTATATAAAACAGATTAAGTGTATCATAAATGCATTTCATGCGTATTAATCACAATATCCAGTCTTACCAAAAATAACGGCTGAAAGCAGCTTAACATTATGTTTGAGTTATGCGTGTGTCCATCAATTACCTTGTCGCAATTAGGCACCACACGGTCCCTGCCAAATCTTTGCTAAGGACATTTTGCAAAAAAGCGATCTGAAGAAAATATAGAACGAAACAGACTGTCTCGAAAATCAATTTAAAAATTATACTTTTTCTAATTTTAAAGCTATCTTTAATCAGCATCATGAAGTGCTATTACTTTAATCTGAATATTAAAAATAAAATAAGGAAAAAACACTTTCAAGACTGATATTATAATAATTTCCTGTTTTTTTGTATATCACACACTGTCTATTTCATTGTGTTTACTATCAGTGATATTGAAATAAGAACTTACTCTTTGAAGCAAACGCACATGTTTTGCACGTCACCCGCACGTGCGGCTATCATGACATTTTGCCGCTGACGGTAGCTTTCTGACATCTAAATCCATGCAGCAAGTCTTACCAAAGATCGCTCTGTCACACAGTCAACGCGGCTTACACGTTTCCGTCCGACGTTGCCGTCTTTGGCCAAACCTAAGACTAACCAGCGCTAAGTCCCGTTTGTGACGAATCGACTCGGGGCTTCCACAAATTAATACCTTCAAACAAGCATCGCCCACCGCTGGCCAAAACCTTAAACCGGGCTCGCACCGCCAGCCAGAAGATGGACCGTTGAAGTCGACCGCTGTTTAGCCGGCATTTTGTTTAATGAAATACGTAATCTGATGACTCGGCTCTTTCCGCCACCTATTCCCTACCGAGGGCATGGAATGTTTTGTGGTTCCGCAAGGGCAAACCCTCCTTCAGCGGGTTCGTCCTGGTCCCGGATTCGCTGAGTAATGCGCTACAGTTTCCACAATCGTCGGTGCGGCCATCCATGCGTAAAAGTAGCATCCTTCCAGGCATTCTTCCTGCCATCGGCCGGGCCAGAGAGATCTGTTCGCAGATGAGCAAATGTCCGTGACGTACGGTTGGTCATTGCAGTTACCGTATCGGAAGCCATATGGGACGAAAGTCCATGACTGGCAGAGAAGTCTAACAGTTAGGACTGGATTAAGACAGTTATGTTTTCTGTTCTTCCATTTGGCTTTCACCTTAGTTTTCTTCTGTTCCAACGGGTACGGATCTTGGCAAGGGTAGCACATACTGAGCTGTAAAGCAGCCAGCAAACAAGTACTATTACTTTTGGTCACTTCTTGCTTTCTGTCGACAATATTTCATGTGCTTAACACCTGAGTCTACTGCAGTGGTCGCAATTCACTCTAAATAGTATGTATTGTCGTTACACATTCTTGTACAGCTTCGCAAACTATATGTTTTTGCTATCATAACGCGAGTTTGCGTAAATTTTAGTGCGAGTTTTTACGCGAGTTTATCAATTCATTTACTTTTAAACTTATGTATATTATATAAAACAGATTAAGTGTATCATGGATCTCATCAGTGTTCGGGAAGCAGACATGTACACATTGCCAACAAGTTCTGCAGCCTACACAAACTCACACGTCGTGCGGTCGTGGGGTTAGGCAAGCACGAATCGTGCGCAAGATGAAGCGGGAGAGGCAAGCTCTTGCGCTATGCTAACAAGACTTCGTTAAAGTACAACAAACTTCGTCTGCTGGAATGTGTTCGTTTCTATTTCGAAGAAAATTTGCTTTCTGCAGGCCCTACATTGTGACGAGTGTGTCTTTCATACCCTTAAGGCAGACGGAGTTGTGCTTATTACACTAATTATTCATCATTTTTAGATACAAATTTGTGTGATTTATTCCTTCAATTTCTATTATATTTTTTACACTACTAGTAATAGGTTATAAGTAATACGCAATTCAATTCAACTGTAAAAACACGAACTTAATATCCGGGCAGAAACTTGTCCGTTCGTCGTATTCTCCTTAACACAGAAAAATCCGTAGTCTGTTGGTTTTTATCGCGCCCTTCCCCATTTATTTCTCGATTCAAATTAGGTCACGTGAAGGAGCTCGCGCCCTAAGCTCAATTCATCGTAATTGAGTTATTTTTACGCACAAATTAAGAAATCCCTTAGCGTAGCTGTCCCGCCTAAGTACGATAACCAGAAGTTCTAGAAATTCGGCTGGAGCTTAACGGGCGCCCCTGTCTCTCGCGTGCGGGATTCAACTGGTCGGATAGTGAAGCGGAAACGAGGCGGGAAGCGGAAAGGCAGAAAAAGCCCAACCAACAGCTGGATTCACGACGCTGGACACACGGCAGATAATCCGGCGAGCTTAGCGCGAGCGTTAAGCAAAACAAAAAAACTGCTCGTCCACACTTCGCGTCCGTGGAGGAAGGCAAAAAGAAAACACAGCGAGCGGGAACGACCCCGGTGGCAAATTGTTAAACCCAACGACGTCCTGAAAATGTTTGTCTGTAATTCTCACCATTTACGGCAGGACTCCTTGGCCACTCGCAACGAGGCGCTTCGCAATTTCCGCCGAAGCGTGAGATTCTTCGTCGGAGAATTATATGCATATTAATTGGTAAAGTTTGACAGGCGCGAAACGGACCAAAACGACCGTCTAGGCGGATGCTATCCCGATAATCGCGTTTTTGCTTGCGCCAGTGTGGCATTCTGTTGAATATGCAATGGATCTATTTCCTCCGCACGGCATAAGCATAGCTTCGTGAGGAGGCTAAATTAGGCACCACACGGTCCCTGCCAAATCTTTGCTAAGGACATTTTGCAAAAAAGCGATCTGAAGAAAATATAGAACGAAACAACACACACACACGGGCGCACGCTCGTCCTCGCCCGAACGAACTAGCTACGTGCTGTACGAGGGTGTAACACGGTAACACTGCGTTTTTCAGCAGATCGTTAATTATGTTCCTCTTTATAGGGCATGTCGTGTGCACGGCCAGAATGTGCAAGGTTATGAATGTGCGTCCCAAGGAGCGGGAGGTCAAAGGTATAAAGCAGCAGTGTTAAGGATCTCATCAGTGTTCGGGAAGCAGACATGTACACATTGCCAACAAGTTCTGCAGCCTACACAAACTCACACGTCGTGCGGTCGTGGGGTTAGGCAAGCACGAATCGTGCGCAAGATGAAGCGGGAGAGGCAAGCTCTTGCGCTATGCTAACAAGACTTCGTTAAAGTACAACAAACTTCGTCTGCTGGAATGTGTTCGTTTCTATTTCGAAGAAAATTTGCTTTCTGCAGGCCCTACATTGTGACGAGTGTGTCTTTCATACCCTTAAGGCAGACGGAGTTGTGCTTATTACACTAATTATTCATCATTTTTAGATACAAATTTGTGTGATTTATTCCTTCAATTTCTATTATATTTTTTACACTACTAGTAATAGGTTATAAGTAATACGCAATTCAATTCAACTGTAAAAACACGAACTTAATATCCGGGCAGAAACTTGTCCGTTCGTCGTATTCTCCTTAACACAGAAAAATCCGTAGTCTGTTGGTTTTTATCGCGCCCTTCCCCATTTATTTCTCGATTCAAATTAGGTCACGTGAAGGAGCTCGCGCCCTAAGCTCAATTCATCGTAATTGAGTTATTTTTACGCACAAATTAAGAAATCCCTTAGCGTAGCTGTCCCGCCTAAGTACGCTGTGGGAATGAAGAAGGAAAATTGTAAAAGTTGCATAAAAAAAAATTTAAACATGCCGAACGCAGTTAAAGAATTTTATGAACAGTTTCTCGTGCCTCAGTCATCTTTAAGATTCTTCCGGCACCAGCACACCATCATGGCTTCCGTGGTTTGGTGTTGCGCTGAGAATGGAGACGCCCGGTCGCTTGTGCAAACATGTGATGCGATACTCTTCCACACACAGGTCACATACTGTGACCGGGAGCTCGCACGATTACATTCATATCAATTTCACTACGAAGATGAGCGCCAACCGGTCGTTGCGTGGAATGGGCTTGAGTGAAACCTTCTCAGTGAGAATTTAATGTATAAAAGATTTTTTCCACTCATAATTATGCGTTGTTTGAATAACTAAAACTGTTTTATGATCGAGCATTTTTTTCTGTTTATAAACAACTGTTGTATTCCTAGTAAATTTCTATTGTAATTTGAAAATATATTACGTTGTAACATGAATTTTTTTCTTTTACAGTGAAATCCTCTGAAATACAGGCAGTGGAAGGTCGGAAGATCTCCCTACCCTGCCCTTTATCAGCACCGTCCAGAGATAAAGTGTACATGGTGTTGTGGTTCAAGGATGACGCTGGAATTCCTTTATACAGGTAATTTTTAGATTCCATAAATTAAATCTAACACTGTCAAATAAAATTAGATATACAACATAAGTTAGTTTTAAGTTGTTACAGGTTTTTATCATTAATTCATGCCTCCTTTTAACCCTTTTATACCACTGAACTTTCAATAAAAAGTTGTTAGCATATGAGCTGAAGCAAATACTATACTGAGAGAAACATTCACAAGGTTTATCGTATTAGCCAACGTTTTTCATATTTCAACGATTTCACACAACACCTCGATAGTGCTACGTTGATAACCATTTAATTGCCCAGCGGTTTGTTTTTTTTTTTATTTCGGTGGCTTAGCACGCACATCGGCCTGCTCACGGAATTGAAACCGTAACGAATGGAGGTCAGTAGGATTCGTAGGTATACACAGAAGGGTGTTTGATTTATGACACAACCTTTGACCGAAATCATTTGCTCCGTGCGCTTGAACAGTCAGCATGGTGGTGTGAGAAGTGTTTTGCTCATTTTCATACTATCAGTATGTCACGAAAAAACTCCCAACCATAAACATTTATTTTACTAATCACACTTAAACTATATAACCAACACTCGTGGAGTTAACCGCTGAGTTGCGGTTTGAGGCTTGAAATGCTTATCGAATTAACTTAGGTCTTCGGCAAGGTTTGCTCTACGTCCTAATTTTGTACTGAAGGCAACCGGTTGAAAACAAAAATCAGGAAACTTCTCAATTGTTGTTTGTCTTTAATAAAAACTCAGAAATATTAGTTAAATACACAAAGAAAAATCGAAGTTAAAGCAGCATTCATTCCACAATGCTTAATGGTAGTCCATGCGGTAACGTAATTTGTCATCTGCCGTATCTCCGGAGATTAGAACATAATTTTCTTCAGTGGAATTTTGTTCTCACATCAGAGAAGATAGACTGTTGTTATTCGATAGTAGCTCCATCCAGCTGTTGCTTTCCGTAAGCATACCTTGAAAATGAAGTACTCGCGCGCCTACCTGAGCACGACTCAAAAGTGGATTGTTTTCAGTTTCTCGCCTACTTCAATACCCTACATACTTTGGGTACATTTATTTCAATTTTTCTTCCCCTCCCAAATTGCCCGGCAACGGCAGGAGACTTGAGACTAACAATTTTCGCTGGAAAGGGTGAGGTACGAGCAGCCCGGGCCAATCGACGCACGTAGCGCGACATAATTCAACCATTACCCTAAAGGGATTATTTGAAACGTGCCCATCGAGAATAGCCGGTTTTTGAAGAAAAAGCGTCTCGTTCATACGTAACAGGCATTAGTTGGAATCTGTGTCCAAAGGGACTGTGCGTGCGCTCACTTCGAGATCCCTCGCCGGGACGGTGTCTTGGTTACGATAAAACCGTTCACGACACGTTCACCACATTTGTCGTGTTGTGTTCGCGTTATTTTCGAATAAATATTTGAAACGATCAAACTTTTTGCCATTAGCGGCAGTAGGCAATCGATTCATATTCTCTATCTCTTCTTCCGACATGTTGCACGCACATTGTTCTATAATCAAATTATATGAAAGTAAAGCATTGGTATGGAATCAATATGGATGGCCAAAATGCTACAAGATAATAAGTTGAAAATGATTCGTGTCATGACTGTTCAAAGCTATTAAACCACAATAGTCACATGTTCTTGAAACCTTTTTTGCACCTATAAAACATGCTTCCCACAAACGGCCTATTTTATTAGCGTATTTTTTTTTATATTTACTTCACAACGTTTGCAAATATATTCCAATGTTTTGAACATCCTCGTTTCTCGCATGATATTATTCATCATGAGTGCAACAATCGTTGTGGATTACAGCCGCACAGGCCACAGCAGATGTCCATTCCAGACGTCAATCCACTTCAGCTGGCAACAGGTTGCTTGTTAACGATTTATGTACCCTGTCAAGTGGCGACAGGAACAAATAAATTAACTCAAAAATAAACTATATCAAAACTATATCAAATAGCACCAGAAGCTTCAATCGTTGTGAAACGAACGTTATTAATTTATGCTTCACTGTAGTGATGCAAATGTCGTTCCCTTACCGCAAACCCATCGTCTCGGTCGCGACACCGATTGGCCCTATTCGCAGCAAACCTCCCTTCAGACCATTAGCGAAGCGCGTACGTTGGATACTGAAAGCTCAAGTAGATAAAAAATCAGACTTATCTTGACAGATAAGACAATTTAAAGCAGAACAAACTAAAAGTAACAAACAATAATCGGTTATACACATTCAATTTTCTTAAATAATTCCAGAGAGATACCAACAGTACGCACAATGTTGAATCCAATCACTTGTTTTTGCTTTAATCGTCCCCTGTCGCTTCAAGCCGCAACCGCGTAAAAGTGTTCTTCTGCAACGAAAAACCTCCGCTAAGTGGTCCATTACTCTCATTAATTGAGCCCTCCACTTCCAAGGCTCATTACTTATGACACTGCAATTATTTCACTTAACACCTCCTGCTCAGACCTGATGCGTTAACTTCGCGCCCGAGGTGAAATAAACGTAAAGCGCAGAGCGACACTAAGGACTGCTTGCGCTGAGACAGGAAAATGATAATTATATTCAATTAATCACCAGCAACTTAAATGATTTAAGCTGCATGAAGTTTTCGAAATTGAAATTAAACATCGCTGAAGTAAAAGTTCCATTGTCAACGAACATTGGTGTAGCAGTTTGTTAATAGCAAATTTTATTGTTTTAACTTTCCTTAAAGTTACAGCGAGGTGAAAAGCCTAGCGATGCACACCGTTGCATTGTTGAGATAAAAACCAGATAAATTATTTTGCATAACGTAACACTGAATTATATTGCTTGCAACATGAAATGAATATTAATGAACATTATTTATATAATAACGTAGCTTAAATAAAGCAAGTTAGAATTTCAAATAAAATAGTTTTTAATGTAGCATTATTTCCGAAAAAGTAACTCAAATTTAATTATGCACATTAGATCACCGTCAAACAATGGAGCTTTTAACATGGCCCAAACAAATTCTGCTGCAACTAGTATAGACTCGTATAGACTATGGAAGATTTTTTAGTTTTATAATACTACACGAAATAATGAGCATATTCAAATATCATTAGCTTATTCCCATTTATAAACTGTAATCAAATACAGCCACGCAAAACTTCGAGTGAATTTAGGAAATAAAAGAGTATAAAACAAATTTGAAACACCTCAACAATTGTACAACTTGCAAGCGAATCGAAAAAATATTTGATCCATAGTACATTTTTGCCAAGTAATTTGTGATTCATCATATACATCAGTGACGAAAGTTAAAAAATAAATTAACTCAAAAATAAACTATATCAAAACTATATCAAATAGCACCAGAAGCTTCAATCGTTGTGAAACGAACGTTAGGCGATGATGGAGCATGTTTTCGTCAAATGGAAAGCGCTTGTTGCGAAGAGCATACAATGGTGTCGTGTTTTAAGAGGAAAATTCACCAAACTTATGCAACATATTAGTATGTTGAATATAATAAAACAAATATATGATTCGGACCACAATAATGAATGATGTAATAGTACTGAAAGCTCAAGTAGATAAAAAATCAGACTTATCTTGACAGATAAGACAATTTAAAGCAGAACAAACTAAAAGTAACAACCATTCCAGACGTCAATCCACTTCAGCTGGCAACAGGTTGCTTGTTAACGATTTATGTACCCTGTCAAGTGGCGACAGGAACAAAAAACCACATATCATCGACTTCATTACACACACTTATCACTGTTGTCCGGCTAAGACTCACCACTACCAGCATCATCGCCATCATCCTCTTTATGGTTCTTTATTAACCTAAGGACTGCTTTTGTCTTGTCCAAAGCGTATCCGGTAATAATGAAGGACTTTGCTAACAAGCATCGTCGTAACTTCCCGGTACACAAAAAGCCATCCGGTCAACTATTAGCGTAATAGGTGAACCGACCCAAAGTCTTCGTATTGAGCACGAAAAAACAAAATAATTGGAACGATACAGTGGCATGCTACAGGGTTCGTACTGCTGTACAGATACACATTTTTAGTTCGGGTCATTAACTCATGCAAAACTAGCGTAGCTGACGCACCGCATGTCCTTTCATTCGCCAAATTGACGCAAAATGCTTATGATTACCGAAATTAAATTGTTCCAGCCTTACACACTCTAACTGGCATTTAGTAGCAATTAGAACTAGCTCAACCAGCCAATTCTGTCGATTCATTTCGTAGTAATTAGCGTCAACATTGCGCGGCCATTTTTGAGCGTAGTGTTTCACGAGAAATTAAGCAATCGCTCCATAAAGGCGATGATGGAGCATGTTTTCGTCAAATGGAAAGCGCTTGTTGCGAAGAGCATACAATGGTGTCGTGTTTTAAGAGGAAAATTCACCAAACTTATGCAAAATGGTTGGAAGAACCCTTCCACCGGCAGCGTTCACGTCCGTGTTGGCTCGACGCTGCTCTGGAGGTGGAAGACGTGAAGTAAGACCATAAAAAGCAGCTTCAATGAATATTTTGCATATTTCACATAAAAATCATTCCTTAAGCTGGATGTATTGAGACTGCACGGTATGGTGGAATGTGATATAGCCAGTGCTTTGACGGTTAGTTGGGAATGTTTTTTTTTATATGTAATAAAACTTTGTATTCGCGTTAAAACAAGCGAGCAATCTAAAACTGCCACAAAGGTTTGGTTTAAATGTAAAAACGGATTTTAATAGAATTTTGTTTAATTACTTTTTATACACTATTTCTTAACCACTATGCAAGACGACTATTGTATTTGCGTTTCAGTTTATGTTGGTGTTTTTGTAATGAATGAATAGCACTTAAGCTGTTTCGAAATACAAAACGTTCAGGTATTATTTTTATATTTTCCATAATGAGCTGTTAATTATAACTTTGTACTTGATCATTATTTTATAATATGTTGAGAAGCATGAAATTCTCACAAAAATAATTATAGAATTGCTATAAATAAAGAAGCTACCACACAAACAAATTTCAAACCGATGCCAAACTATGTCCTATCATTGGCAGGCCGGATGTCCACATACGGTCCCGAATCAGCCGTTACCTTGAAGCAATATTTCACTCAAACAAATACTGTCCCAAAAGCTCTCCCGCTGCTCTCCCGGCAGGGGCATGCACCTAAATCGTTGAAAAGGTTTGTCTGAAGGACATGATAATACGCTTACGTTCACAATATTCCCCTCATCTGCATCCGTGAAGTATCACCCACAGTACATGTTCTCGAAAAGGGTTCTGGGCTTTCGGCGGTCCGGTTGGTTCGATGTACGGCCGGAACACAAATCACCTCCAAACACGGGTGAGGCAGGTTGATTGAAGCCGGGTGGGAGCGATTTTTACCAATACAATTTATTCATAGCTTTTGACCGCCTCAATGCGTTTCCGATTCCGATTCACCTAAAATTGGTCCCCATTTCTTGAGGGGTTTCCGAAAATAATCGACAAAGCTCGGACACGCACTTTTCCGAACGCCGTCTCGCATCGCTTAGCATTCGGGAAAACGTTCGAATCGATATGCGGTGTCCGGGACCGGTCAATTAGTTTCCGGCGATCGATCCGTTCCGGGGGACTGGCTCTTCAGCGCGCTGTAAGATGTAGCAGACGCTTGGGAAGGACAGAAAATGGATGCCGCTCCTATCAACAACTGCTCACATGTTTATCAATTCCCGTAAAACGCTCGGAGCTAAAAGGGCTTGGAATTGTTGGAACGACATAATGGACTGTAGTTCACCGAATGCCTAGCTACATCCTTGACCAACGCTGCTTGGTCTAGCCTTATCATTGAGTTGCTAAGCAATGTTGTTTTTTTTTCTTACGCTTTTACCCTGTTTCTGCTATGCACTCTGAATAACATAGTTAACTAATGTTCTGAGTGAAATTCTGACAATAAGTAATTGAGAAAGCACCTCTCTTCTGACCCTAAGAAGTTTCAAGTTTTTGCTTAAGCTTCAAGGTCCGTTTTCTGCCTTTCGTCACATTTTTAATAACTCAATACGATGCCTTAATGAAGATGTTGATCTATAGACATTTTTATATTATTCTACGGATTTGCTAGGAAACGAAAAAAGTATAGGCAAATTACTTAAAATGGTTTTAAAATTAAATTCTTCAAGCATCTTGGATACTCATTCTACCCAAAGAGGCGAATAAACTCTCCTACCCTCATTGCGACTTCGTGCAATCCATCAAAATCCCCATTTGCAATGCAGACACACTCGTCAATTTGGTGTTGTTTCTTTATGAAATAAAAACAATTTGGTCTTGACGATACGAGACGTTCCTTGGTCACGTCATTCCCAACTATGCTACGAATTTAATTTGATTATGTTTACTCCACTTACCCATATCCCCAGCCACGTACAGCTCCAGTACTTCAAAGATGTCCTAATTTAAGCGCCCGAAACGTTGAATGCAATAAACCGTTTAAATGGGGATTAAATTGTGTACAGTGCGCTTGAGTAGAGTGTAAATAGGTATGTATGCAAAATTGACGATGTCCTCCACGTTTCTTGTTCTCCACCGCTTCACGAACGCTACGCATATTATCCTCTTCGCTCCCTATTTGTATTAAAGCTGCGATGAAAATTGTGTTGGTCCCTCCTGGTCTGAAGGCGTCTGGAAACGTGTGAAGGAATACTGCCTGTGTACTGATTGGTAGAAAATTTTGATATTTTTTTTGTCGTAATATTCAGTGAGCTCTTGCTATATAACTATGTAACTGAACGAATCTTTCGGTTCTCAGAGTGAATCCGGGACATCTTTATGTTAATATTTCCATACTAAATATGAATCATTTTAAGTAAAATTTGCAATGTATGGGAATGATTCCGAGCACTGTTCCCCAAATGTGTCGACCGCGAAACCTTTGGCCCAAGCCCAGACCACCGATGCTGTGTAAGCATGTGTACACCATCATCTCTAAAGGATACGTCACATTGCGCCGTTAATGTCTTTCACTGTTCCCACCGGGACACCCAAATGAAAGGACCTGCCGGTTCGTGCTCTACCTTTGCACATGCACGATGGTCGCGATGTTCCTTAAGCCAGACGAAAATCAACATAGGCTAGACGAGTGCACTAGAGAAAGAGAGAGTGTCACTTTCTTCACGTTAAGGACGATATTTTCTTTCCCCCTTTCCTTCGATTCCGCCTGCTCTCCCGCACACCCGACCCGTATACCCTTCGCGCGAACGAAAAGCTGCTGAAAAGGCTGATGGTTCTTTAAGCGGTCGCTTCAGAATGCCTGTCGACAAAAGCCCAACGCCACCGCACCACCCAGAGGAACGAGACAGTCAGCTGCACGAGGTGCGCCGCCACACGGAAAATACAAGCAAACCCAAAGAGGAAGCGAAATATGAATGAGCTGCCACGTTCTATGAAGATGTGACGGGATGTATAGACTCTCTTGAAGATGTCCTCCAACCGAA
>KZ070372.1:192486-205645 GCA_002091845.1 Anopheles cracens
CCCCTCATCTCCCATTACAAGCGATGTAAAATGGTACGCCAGGGAGAGGAAAAGTGAGCGAGCGGCGGGGCCGAAAGAAATCGAATATGGATCAACCCAAAGCATGGGTGTTGTCAAGTGGGTTGTGAAAGATTTTCAGCTACTTTCGGCACACGGCCGGCATCGGGCCGTGTGAGGTGTGTGCTTTGTAGTATTGTGGGCCGTGTTTTTATTTGTCTACCCGCTACGCTAACCTTTTCATCTCGCTCGCTTTCGGTTTTTGGCTAGGAAGGTTATTTATGGCCGGCTCCATCGGTCGCACCAGCCGCATCCCCCGGTTTAACGATTTGCCCGGCCGGAAAATGGGGAAAACAAACCGAAGAAAACCCGTCCACCCATGATCGGCTTCGGGTGAAGTAATAAATTTTCAGTACGGCGTATATTTTATTTTTGCTTACTTGACCCAAACGCACCTTTGGAGTCGGTTCCGCCGTTCGGCTTTGTTAGTATCAGTTCATTCCGGATGGGTGGGCTGTGCATTTACGGCGCCCACACGTGACCACCGGGCAAGGCCATCGATTACACAGCGGGACCCTTGAATGTACGGAAAACAGGGGTTTGAAATGGCGAACCGCCGTGCGAAACCTCTAGTTTGCAGATGTATGCGTCGGAAGATCGGAAAAGACGGTTTGAAACGATACTGGTACTCCCAAACTATCGAACTACATATACGTACTGCATTTTGAAACTGTTTA
Organism: Anopheles cracens; assembly: GCA_002091845.1. Classification (NCBI taxonomy): domain Eukaryota; kingdom Metazoa; phylum Arthropoda; class Insecta; order Diptera; family Culicidae; genus Anopheles; species Anopheles cracens. The sequence continues at coordinate 193,221 of KZ070372.1, forward strand.
GTTTGTAGAGTTGGGCTAATTTTTTATTTAATGCCATAATGCGACACAATTTGTCTTCGTAACGAACACAAGCCATTTCCACACGAAAATTAGGGCATTTTTTCGTAGAGCTTATTTATTTACCCCAAACTTCCCCGAGCACTACCAAATTAGCTTCCCCCAAAAAACAACCCTTTTTTCTTGATAACCAACCACCTTCCCGGCCAAACCCTCCCGGGGCGTTTTGGCCAATTTCGCATATTGACCCTGGCTTGATTACTGGAAATGTGAGCTCCTTGGAACACCTGTGAGAAAGCGTGCAGGCTCTTGCTGTTGTCTCCCCCCGAAAGCTCCTGGTGGTTTGGCGCGGTACTGATACACAGCAATGTGGAACACCATCACGTGACCGTCCGGCTCTGACACCGTGCTGGATGCTAATTTATACTGTTTTCCATCACTTTTGATGTAGCGTTCCGCAGGATCGATAAACTCGTCAACCTCCGTCGCCAACAGCAGCGGACAGCCGGGTCGGGCACTACGGCAAAGTGTCAAATTAAGCCAGCACCTTGAATGCGCTCACCAGGGTTTTGTTGTGTCGAGTTTTGTTTAGAAAAATTTATTCCAAACATGATAGAATGACATTAAGCCCGAAAGAAAAGGAATGAGTTGCAGTATATAGTTCGAACGAATTTAACGTGAGATCTGAAGTATGAAGTATGAAGCAGAAATATGAACTACACCATATTACAATATGGCAGTTTCTGGAAATCTGCAACATTAATAGATAAGCTTCTTGTAATATCAATTATTCACCAACTTCATTTGAATGTCTCACTCAATGTATGTACCCTTCTTCAGGCAAGCCAACCCACTCTACGAACTCACTTTGTCTGATGTCCACTGAATCGGTAACGAGCGCAACCATTTCTTAAGAGTTGAATTGGTCGGTCCTCTGGAACAATCGGATTTTCACGCTTCGCCAAATATTGATTTGTTCCCGTACCGTAGACAAAATGACGCGCCCGCTTCGCAGTAACTGCTGTACGCGGAGGTGCCTCCATTGTACGCAGCCGTACCGGCATTTGCATAAGCAAATATTTGCGCTATAGCTGCTTGTGCCGGTGGTGGGGTTTTTTAAGTCTCGTGAAGCACCGTCTTGCATGTGTCCAGGTTATCTCACATCAAGTGTACGGGGAGGCTCTTTCGCCGACCCGCGCATTTACCCCAAACCCGTAACCGAACGAAAACTGACGATACCTACAGCACACCGCTTCACTCATCCATCATTCTTTCTTTGCGTTCGACTTGCCGATTTTTTTTAAGTCTCGTGAAGCACCGTCTTGCATGTGTCCAGGTTATCTCACATCAAGTGTACGGGGAGGCTCTTTCGCCGACCCGCGCATTTACCCCAAACCCGTAACCGAACGAAAACTGACGATACCTACAGCACACCGCTTCACTCATCCATCATTCTTTCTTTGCGTTCGACTTGCCGACTTTCGCAATTCAGGGCATCTCGAAACAGCGCCGACGGGAAACAAATTACCCACTCATCATGGCTCCCACGTTCGGAACGGCTCAAAACGGTCGGCCATTTTTCGTTCACGTTTCACCCGATAGGCGCTCGTCAGCCGAATTCCAGCGCCATAAACAAACGCGCCATAACGCTCAACCGGTAGCGGCAGTAGCGACTGCGTAAACATTTCCGGAACAACATAAATCATTTAATAAACGTCATCAACTGTCTTTGTACGGTTCTGCGCCCGTGCGCCATCCGAGATCAGGCCGGGCTCGACTGGCGCCGTGATACGTTGACTGATAACACTCTTTTCAACGGCGAATGCGAAACACGTTAATATGTGTCACACGTTGTAGCAACACGCGTCAAGCTAAAACGAACCATTCGCAGCACTCACGCAGCCGACAGAGTACCGGTTTAACCGTTGCCGAGTGCTGTCGAAAAGTTTTAGATAAAAGTCACCAGCGTGTTGATATGTTTCACTTCTTTCGTCTTGACGTACGGGTGGGCTTAGAAATGTTCTAGTCGGAGGGAATAAATTCTAAACATGAAGCCGAAGCGAATGTCCGAAAGGTAACGGTTATGGTGAATAACTTGTTGCTTTTTTTGCAAATATCTCAGCAAACGGACTTCGCAAACACTCACGGCACATTCCTGTGCCGTGCTTTTATGTCGACGATTCATGCTCCTTACAAATTGAGCTTCCTTCAACGGTTTGAGCTGGTCGAATATTTTGTGCATTCAAGCGATGCGATAAGAACTTGAAGGCTCGTGTATGGTAGAGTTCGAGTAAGCATATGTACGCGGAAGATTTGTTATCAAGTTTTACGATCAAGTTACCTTAGAGAGCGTTATATGTTTTTATAGTGCGGGATTGTATTTATATACAATGTTATACGATGTCGAGTATTTTAAAAAAATATACCTATATACCTGGACATATTGTTTTGGTGGAAAAATACTTTCTCAATGCTATGTTGAAGTTGAACTGTTAAAACTGTTTTCACCTTCTCATACCCACAATGTCCCATATTGCTGTTCCTTACCTATAATGTGCCGCCTGCTGCTTATTACAACCATCAATCACTGGATCCATGGATGCTCGGTTGAACTGTGTGTGAGAATGTGTATGGCTGTTTGTTTTTTTTTAAGTCTCGTGAAGCACCGTCTTGCATGTGTCCAGGTTATCTCACATCAAGTGTACGGGGAGGCTCTTTCGCCGACCCGCGCATTTACCCCAAACCCGTAACCGAACGAAAACTGACGATACCTACAGCACACCGCTTCACTCATCCATCATTCTTTCTTTGCGTTCGACTTGCCGACTTTCGCAATTCAGGGCATCTCGAAACAGCGCCGACGGGAAACAAATTACCCACTCATCATGGCTCCCACGTTCGGAACGGCTCAAAACGGTCGGCCATTTTTCGTTCACGTTTCACCCGATAGGCGCTCGTCAGCCGAATTCCACCGCCATAAACAAACGCGCCATAACGCTCAACCGGTAGCGGCAGTAGCGACTGCGTAAACATTTCCGGAACAACATAAATCATTTAATAAACGTCATCAACTGTCTTTGTACGGTTCTGCGCCCGTGCGCCATCCGAGATCAGGCCGGGCTCGACTGGTGCCGTGATACGTTGACTGATAACACTCTTTTCAACGGCGAATGCGAAACACGTTAATATGTGTCACACGTTGTAGCAACACGCGTCAAGCTAAAACGAACCATTCGCAGCACTCACGCAGCCGACAGAGTACCGGTTTAACCGTTGCCGAGTGCTGTCGAAAAGTTTTAGATAAAAGTCACCAGCGTGTTGATATGTTTCACTTCTTTCGTCTTGACGTACGGGTGGGCTTAGAAATGTTCTAGTCGGAGGGAATACTTTTCATTTGTGTGCCTGGAAATACAAATGTGTTGTGAATACTAGCTTGCCAACTTAACTGGGCCGACTCGCGAAAGTACGAATATTTTTGTACACGCTACTGGGCGTCTCCATTCCAAAAAACGTATTGTCTTTAAAATTGCATAAAAAATGTTGTGTACACTTTCCGTAGTGTTGTGACAATCGCAACTAGACAAGAAAAAAATGCCTCCAGTGCTTTATTCTAACATTCAAAAGTTTCCGAAAATTAGCAGCTATTTGCGTAAGCGATCTGCAATACTTTAAACCTAAGCAACGCTTATCAGGCCACTTTCCGCACACCCATCAACCTGAAAGGTTATCCCTACCGATAACACCACCAACCAACGACTGCCCAGTCACCGTGGCTGTCACCACCAACTATAGGGGGCACCGAGAGCGCCAGCGTGTACCGGAGAAACGATAAAGTTTTAATAAATTTATTTAGCAATTAGTGTCATCAAAGTGAAGCCATTCTCATACACACGTTTCTTAATTGCTCCACCATTAAGCCATCGTTTTCTAACGAGCGCTGGGGCAAGTTCCTTCCCTTCAGCAGCCGACAGCAGCGGGGACAACCTGGTAGCGAGCATAATGATGCTACTCTCTGCTCGCGCGCAGGAATTTTCTACACCCTACAGCACGGGCAGGTTGAGTGAACATTGCCTCCCTGCTTTACGAACGGTGTGATAAAGCAGGGAGTTTAAACTGGAGAAATCACTTACCATGTGTCAGTAAGGTGAGCTACCGCAATAGTGCACGGTACTACTTTTGATTCGCGCAAATCAAAACAAGCTGAAAGACGGCAATTAGTCTCACATGGTTGTAGCTGTAGGAGGGTCGTATGGCTCAAGTTCGAAGCTTCTGGACTGCTACACCACAGGTTGTAAGTTAAAATCTCCTGGGCCTGGATCGTCCATGCTGCATAACCGTAAAAACAATCAAATTTGTGAAAACCAAGCAGTCAATGTATATTATTTAATTAGCACTATGCTGGAACAATTAACCAGTTTACACATTGGTAAACAGCAGAACGTCTCTGGTTCCACAGCTTAAGAGAAAGTTCACGTTAATGTTGAGAAGTGAGCGAAAATGACAATTTATGTTGGTTGTTTCTGTTGTTTACAAATATGCTAAAATCTGAATATAGAATAGCTTTCAACGAGTAGGGAATAATAATTTTTACCTTTAAATAGTAAAGTTTGTAAATACAGAAAAAACGAAAATAGATAAAATCATGTGAAAGATTTTCCAACACACCTATCATATTATTTTTTTATCGAATTTAAAAAAGAATACATTTATTATCATATATTATCATATATTATATATTATATCATATATCATGGTAAAATAATAAATAAAATAATTAAACTCCATCACTTTAACCTTCTTTATAGAATGTAGAGTAGATGTAGAGAGTTATTTCTTTAATCTTTATCCTCTTCTTTACAGCTTCGATGTACGGGGGAAACCTTTACAGCAGGCTCGCCACTGGTCCGCACCGGAGATTTTCGGTCCCAGAGCCCACTTCAACACCGACACCGATCCCGCCACGCTGGATATACAGGTAAATATGTTACCCCGGAGTGAGGTTTCTCCACGCGTTGCCCTAAAAACATTAAACTAATTTTAACCGCTGCTCGCTAGCGGAAAACAGTGAAACACATTGCAACTTTCACACGCGCAATGTTTTCTAAACGGTTGAATTACAAAATTTTTACTCCATCTTTTTAAAACATAACACTTCAGGAAATGTGATTTTTACCGCCCCAAAAAAAACCCCTCACGCTCAACTTCTCAAACTCGGACCGTGTTTTTGATCGTTTCCGCTTTTTCCTTCCCTTTTTTCTCCTTTTCTTCCTCGTATGCCACCGTGCCATCCAACACATTGACGCCGTTTTCGCTGCCGCCACTCGGTTCCTCGCACCGTGATGTTTTCGTCAATTTCGGGACTGCCGGGAATTCCCGGTACAACGCGGCACAAATATTTGCTTAGGACGTCCGGCGCCATGACGAGGGTGTCTACCGCTGTCGGGTTGACTTTCGTACCAGTAATGACAATTTATGTTGGTTGTTTCTGTTGTTTACAAATATGCTAAAATCTGAATATAGAATAGCTTTCAACGAGTAGGGAATAATAATTTTTACCTTTAAATAGTAAAGTTTGTAAATACAGAAAAAACGAAAATAGATAAAATCATGTGAAAGATTTTCCAACACACCTATCATATTATTTTTTTATTCAATTTAAAAAAGAATACATTTATTATCATATATTATCATATATTATATATTATATCATATATCATGGTAAAATAATAAATAAAATAATTAAACTCCATCACTTTAACCTTCTTTATAGAATGTAGAGTAGATGTAGAGAGTTATTTCTTTAATCTTTATCCTCTTCTTTACAGCTTCGATGTACGGGGGAAACCTTTACAGCAGGCTCGCCACTGGTCCGCACCGGAGATTTTCGGTCCCAGAGCCCACTTCAACACCGACACCGATCCCGCCACGCTGGATATACAGGTAAATATGTTACCCCGGAGTGAGGTTTCTCCACGCGCTGCCCTAAAAACATTAAACTAATTTTAACCGCTGCTCGCTAGCGGAAAACAGTGAAACACATTGCAACTTTCACACGCGCAATGTTTTCTAAACGGTTGAATTACAAAATTTTTACTCCATCTTTTTAAAACATAACACTTCAGGAAATGTGATTTTTACCGCCCCAAAAAAAACCCCTCACGCTCAACTTCTCAAACTCGGACCGTGTTTTTGATCGTTTCCGCTTTTTCCTTCCCTTTTTTCTCCTTTTCTTCCTCGTATGCCACCGTGCCATCCAACACATTGACGCCGTTTTCGCTGCCGCCACTCGGTTCCTCGCACCGTGATGTTTTCGTCAATTTCGGGACTGCCGGGAATTCCCGGTACAACGCGGCACAAATATTTGCTTAGGACGTCCGGCGCCATGACGAGGGTGTCTACCGCTGTCGGGTTGACTTTCGTACCAGTCAAACACAGAGCTTTCGATATAATCTCAGCATCATCAGTAAGTACAAACAAGCGGCATAAATAGATGATTTGCAATGTTTTCCCTCAACCTTTTCCGCCCGGCTCGCTCGATTCGGGGACGAGAAGGTCGCGTGCACTAATCCATCTCCGCAAAACGCTCGATCCATCTCCACGCTAATGCTGACTTCCGTGATATTTGCCAAAATTTGACATTTTACATAGCTGCATATTTCATGTTTAATCTTTCACTCGTGACACGGAGTACGGCAAGGGTTCTTTTGTAAATTAGATTGAGAGGAAATCTTGGCTGAGCTTTTGTTCTTTGCTGCAGCGGAGCTCCTGTTTCAGTGTTGTGTTTTTGCTGATGAAGCTACACACAAAAAATAACCATTACACTGTCAACGTCACAGCTAACATTGAGATAAATTCAAAACTAACCACAACCACAATATGGTAGAAGATAGCGCTTAGGCGTTAGCCTCATGTGAAACAATAATTAAACCAATTTTATTTTACACAACCATCAAACCAGACTTTCAATCAGCGTAATAAAACGTTCCACAGAAACTCAGCAACATGTTAAATTATCATCATCATTATCTCTTACCCGATACTGTTGCATCATTGCGAGATGTAAATAATTCTTCTTCCAAATATGAGATACAATATAGTATGTACTTCAGTTTTTTTGCATTACTATGAAAATTACTATTCCTTTTTCTATTTTGCTATTTGTTAGCAATGTGCATTTCAATTGCAATATATAAATCACGTTTTAAATACAATCAATCAATAGTTTTGTTTAATATTAGTTATAAAAACATACAGTTGGGTCATTCGAAATTGTATTACGCACTTATATTATGTTAAGCTATTAATAAAAAGTTCAACTTTTACAGCAATTCTTAATATTTATCATTGACTACGACTGATATTGAAACTAATTTGAACTAACTGATTTGAAACTAATTGAACTAATTGAAACATTACTGGACTAGGACATACGAAATGTGAATATAACTTTTAAAAAAATAATAACAATGACACTGGCACAAAAACGCACAATGAAATCATCATAATATTTTGATTTAACGTCCAGTATTAAATATTACAGGATCGCTGCGTTGAAATATTGCTGCTCACTGTTTGATATCACAGCCTCCGATACGACCATCGATAGCGAGAATATTCGCTTGCTGATGCTTAGCCATTCGCACACACGAAATTATCATGCCAACCAATTCCGTATGATTCCTATGCGTACCGATGTTGCGGAACCAAACTCCTCGCATTACAATCAATGTAACGCGTAGCAACAGCGCTCCGCAGTAGCCATGATCGATCAATGTCTATTGTTCCTGGCTGCAGGACACCAGCCAAGGCACCGGAGCCGCAACCTCCCGAGAAGCCGAACGCAGAAGACGGCGTCAGTGGAGCGTGGGTTTTCTTATGGAATTTCGAAACACATCAGTTCCGGTTGATTGAGCCTCTAACAAACCATTGCAGATTAAGGTTCTCTCCCTGGCACGGTCTCAAGCATCAGTGCGCCGCAATCGGCTTGGCAGTTGGTTGCGGGTCCCTAGTACTCCCACGCACACACACATACACTCCCCAACGTACGCGCAACACTTGCTCCGCACACCATTTATCACACTTTCCACATACGCAGGCACACACACACCCCTCATCTCCCATTACAAGCGATGTAAAATGGTACGCCAGGGAGAGGAAAAGTGAGCGAGCGGCGGGGCCGAAAGAAATCGAATATGGATCAACCCAAAGCATGGGTGTTGTCAAGTGGGTTGTGAAAGATTTTCAGCTACTTTCGGCACACGGCCGGCATCGGGCCGTGTGAGGTGTGTGCTTTGTAGTATTGTGGGCCGTGTTTTTATTTGTCTACCCGCTACGCTAACCTTTTCATCTCGCTCGCTTTCGGTTTTTGGCTAGGAAGGTTATTTATGGCCGGCTCCATCGGTCGCACCAGCCGCATCCCCCGGTTTAACGATTTGCCCGGCCGGAAAATGGGGAAAACAAACCGAAGAAAACCCGTCCACCCATGATCGGCTTCGGGTGAAGTAATAAATTTTCAGTACGGCGTATATTTTATTTTTGCTTACTTGACCCAAACGCACCTTTGGAGTCGGTTCCGCCGTTCGGCTTTGTTAGTATCAGTTCATTCCGGATGGGTGGGCTGTGCATTTACGGCGCCCACACGTGACCACCGGGCAAGGCCATCGATTACACAGCGGGACCCTTGAATGTACGGAAAACAGGAGTTTGAAATGGCGAACCGCCGTGCGAAACCTCTAGTTTGCAGATGTATGCGTCGGAAGATCGGAAAAGACGGTTTGAAACGATACTGGTACTCCCAAACTATCGAACTACATATACGTACTGCATTTTGAAACTGTTTAGTTTGTAGAGTTGGGCTAATTTTTTATTTAATGCCATAATGCGACACAATTTGTCTTCGTAACGAACACAAGCCATTTCCACACGAAAATTAGGGCATTTTTTCGTAGAGCTTATTTATTTACCCCAAACTTCCCCGAGCACTACCAAATTAGCTTCCCCCAAAAAACAACCCTTTTTTCTTGATAACCAACCACCTTCCCGGCCAAACCCTCCCGGGGCGTTTTGGCCAATTTCGCATATTGACCCTGGCTTGATTACTGGAAATGTGAGCTCCTTGGAACACCTGTGAGAAAGCGTGCAGGCTCTTGCTGTTGTCTCCCCCCGAAAGCTCCTGGTGGTTTGGCGCGGTACTGATACACAGCAATGTGGAACACCATCACGTGACCGTCCGGCTCTGACACCGTGCTGGATGCTAATTTATACTGTTTTCCATCACTTTTGATGTAGCGTTCCGCAGGATCGATAAACTCGTCAACCTCCGTCGCCAACAGCAGCGGACAGCCGGGTCGGGCACTACGGCAAAGTGTCAAATTAAGCCAGCACCTTGAATGCGCTCACCAGGGTTTTGTTGTGTCGAGTTTTGTTTAGAAAAATTTATTCCAAACATGATAGAATGACATTAAGCCCGAAAGAAAAGGAATGAGTTGCAGTATATAGTTCGAACGAATTTAACGTGAGATCTGAAGTATGAAGTATGAAGCAGAAATATGAACTACACCATATTACAATATGGCAGTTTCTGGAAATCTGCAACATTAATAGATAAGCTTCTTGTAATATCAATTATTCACCAACTTCATTTGAATGTCTGCAGATGTATGCGTCGGAAGATCGGAAAAGACGGTTTGAAACGATACTGGTACTCCCAAACTATCGAACTACATATACGTACTGCATTTTGAAACTGTTTAGTTTGTAGAGTTGGGCTAATTTTTTATTTAATGCCATAATGCGACACAATTTGTCTTCGTAACGAACACAAGCCATTTCCACACGAAAATTAGGGCATTTTTTCGTAGAGCTTATTTATTTACCCCAAACTTCCCCGAGCACTACCAAATTAGCTTCCCCCAAAAAACAACCCTTTTTTCTTGATAACCAACCACCTTCCCGGCCAAACCCTCCCGGGGCGTTTTGGCCAATTTCGCATATTGACCCTGGCTTGATTACTGGAAATGTGAGCTCCTTGGAACACCTGTGAGAAAGCGTGCAGGCTCTTGCTGTTGTCTCCCCCCGAAAGCTCCTGGTGGTTTGGCGCGGTACTGATACACAGCAATGTGGAACACCATCACGTGACCGTCCGGCTCTGACACCGTGCTGGATGCTAATTTATACTGTTTTCCATCACTTTTGATGTAGCGTTCCGCAGGATCGATAAACTCGTCAACCTCCGTCGCCAACAGCAGCGGACAGCCTGGTCGGGCACTACGGCAAAGTGTCAAATTAAGCCAGCACCTTGAATGCGCTCACCAGGGTTTTGTTGTGTCGAGTTTTGTTTAGAAAAATTTATTCCAAACATGATAGAATGACATTAAGCCCGAAAGAAAAGGAATGAGTTGCAGTACATAGTTCGAACGAATTTAACGTGAGATCTGAAGTATGAAGTATGAAGCAGAAATATGAACTACACCATATTACAATATGGCAGTTTCTGGAAATCTGCAACATTAATAGATAAGCTTCTTGTAATATCAATTATTCACCAACTTCATTTGAATGTCTCACTCAATGTATGTACCCTTCTTCAGGCAAGCCAACCCACTCTACGAACTCACTTTGTCTGATGTCCACTGAATCGGTAACGAGCGCAACCATTTCTTAAGAGTTGAATTGGTCGGTCCTCTGGAACAATCGGATTTTCACGCTTCGCCAAATATTGATTTGTTCCCGTACCGTAGACAAAATGACGCGCCCGCTTCGCAGTAACTGCTGTACGCGGAGGTGCCTCCATTGTACGCAGCCGTACCGGCATTTGCATAAGCAAATATTTGCGCTATAGCTGCTTGTGCCGGTGGTGGGGAAAATTGAGAATTTAATTCATTCGAGTTTTGGTGAATTAAATTCGTGCTTCCGTTACGACAGGGGTCTTCCTCGCTGTCGGAAGACATTGACAATTGAAACAACGACACAAACGAATGCTCGTCATTAGCGCGCTGTTGAGCCACCTATCGATGGGATCGACGCTTGCCCGCCAACGATTGCATTAAAGCGAAAGAATACGAAAGTGGTGTCCTATCGGGAACGTGCGCCTGAGAAAGTCCATTTGCTGGAAGCACAGCAGTTGCCCGTTTCGACACCTCTCGCCAATCGACAGCCTGATGGCGATGATTAGCATATCGCTGCCGACGCACTCTGTTTTACCATAACCCATCACACCTGCTCACGTTCTCGCAGGTACATTAGCGATGTGTATAAGCTTACCGCCCGTCGGCGTGTGGCAAACGGAATAACGCAACCATCATGTCAAAGCATCGGCATCGGGTGCTCCCGGCAGGTATCAATCAACACGGTATGAAAAATTCATAACTCTCGCTCTCACTCTCCTTGGAAGAATGGTAGATCCTTGAGGAATTACGCCGCTTTAGATGGCTGCCCGATAGCGGAAGTGCGAATACATTTAGCAAATCTTACCCATAATCGGAAATAATCGTTAGGTAGCTCTCAATAACAACAATTGCTTTATTAAGGCATAATCAAATACTAGCAAGCAAATTACCATTAACTAGTTGTACACTTGGTGCAAATTTATATGCAAGTCAGCATCATAATTAATCGAAAATTCTGATACTTCTTAGCATGTGGTGTCACGTGTATATAGCTATTATCTGTATCGAAGCTATCAAAATGTGGCATTAATTTACGATAAGAATTTTCTTGTTAAGTGTATTTCAATATATTTAAATATTCTAGTCAACCATTATGGTACGAATAGATTTTTTTATGATTTTCATTCCAATTCTCATGCCAATAACTAGTTGATTTCAAGATCGATCGATTTGCATATCCCAAGTAGTAGGTTTGTATTTGAACTGTGCCGTCCTTCCGTGTGCAGCACTAGCTATTCAGCAATGGAAATCATGTCTAAGTCTAAGATATGCAAAAGTTTATGCCGAAGAAAACTATTGTGGCAAGCAAGAAGAAATCATTTCGTAAAATATTCCACATACTTTAACTAAATGATCCATTTTTTTAAATAAGAAAGAAGCATAATCATCATTTCAATTAATTCAATTAACTTGATTTTAAATGGACAATTCATGAAAAGTGTCTTTATAACATAGTGAAATATAAAGTACTTATAAGGTTTTCACACAAAAAACTGCTGCCTTAAAGAGATTTAGAAGTTTTTTTTTGCAAATATTGGAAAATATTTCATATTAAGCATATTAATGATCTTAGTTTTGGATCCAATTCGGTTAGTTTATCCTTATTTCATAAAACAATGGGATAGCTTGAACATTCAACGTGTTTCAATGGAGTCTTTACAAATCAGTCAATCAGTCAATCTTTACAAATAATAGGACCATTGTTGATTCCATTCCATCAGCTATATTAATAATTTTAGTAAACTTTAAATAAACTTCTTA
>KZ070381.1:3617-21755 GCA_002091845.1 Anopheles cracens
CACACACGGCCATCGCTGTGAAAGGGCGTAAGCTTGCTTCGATCTCCGCAGGAGTTCGCTACGGAGGCTGGAGAAGTTGTTGAGCGGCCGGGCCGAGTACTTAAGACCCGACCCGAAAGTGGCTAACACCCGTCACTGAGCTCCACCGCCCGGTGGAGGTTTAGTCGACTCGGGAAACAACACCACTGTCTCGCGTCAGCAACGGGGCAAAAAGTCGGTCAAGTGACCGCACGCGCTTCCCCGGGTGGAGGGAGTGCATACCCGTCTGCGATGCAATCGCGTCCTGGGAAAGCGATGGCCCGTATCCCAGGCCAGACTAGGCTCCGAGGTATTCGCTTGTACGTGTGCGGGTGGATGCAGGAAGCAAAAAAAAGCACGCACACACTCACAAATCCGATTGGAAATCCAAGTCACCGTCTCGCTGAACCGTCCTTAATTCGGGTGAGTGTGTGTGGGTGCGCATGCTCGTGTTGATACGGGTGGAAAACAGGAACACACCCGCGTCCGGCGTCGGCGGAGATGTGGGCCAATTAATCAAGCTGAATCGCGAGAAAAAAGCGCCTCAAAATGGAAATTTCGAACACAAAAAAAAATTGCCGCCTGTCATTCTTTGCTTGACGATCATGGAAGTTCAACTGACGCATGCACCATATCTATTGAAAAACCCTGTACATTAAAACCGAATTGGAGCCAAAACATATGTCCGAAAAACGACTAAAAATGTAAGTACGTGACATGTCTTTTCATAATCCGGAAAACTGCATGGAGGGCAGCAGAAGACGTTTGAAAAAAATCTTCAAAAATGCTTACTGAAACGACCAAGATCGTTTAAAACACCCAGTATTATTTTCGATTTTTAAACGAATATTTATACCAATATACGGAATGATTTGAATAAAGAAACAAGTTTTCATAAATGACCGTATGGTTATGTTACTTGGAGCAACTTAATGCATGTTGAAAAATAGGAATAGTGTTTACAAAAATGTGTAAAAATCATAGAAAGATGTATTTTGGTATTTATTACAACTTAGTAGAACATAAGGTTTATCTAGCTCTACTTGCTTTCGTTTCAATATATGGAAACAAGAGGTCGTATAGTCAAGTTTGCGACTGTAGTGAAACTTATTTGAAGATAGGCTCCACAACAGAAAACATAGCATTCAGTTATGTTTCAAATCATCATAAATGAGTGTCCAAAGAACGGCAACCTAGTCCGCTCTTAATCTCCACCGTAATGCATGAAACTAACTACCTACCTCCCCTAGAAAAGCTTAATCATTCAGCACCTTCAATACCGATAGCGTTCCTCCCCGTCGTCGTCCAATGACCCGGCGGTTCGCGTTGACCTGCATTTGCCGTTTGCCGTGTTTGCAACATCTCCATCTCCGCCTCCTGTGCGCGGCTGTATCGCGAAAACATCTCCACAGTCGCTCGCCGTCGAGTTCGTCACTGCCACAGCGCTTCCCAACCACATCCACCCATTGACTGCGCGCTTGAGGAGTTCGCTACGGAGGCTGGAGAAGTTGTTGAGCGGCCGGGCCGAGTACTTAAGACCCGACCCGAAAGTGGCTAACACCCGTCACTGAGCTCCACCGCCCGGTGGAGGTTTAGTCGACTCGGGAAACAACACCACTGTCTCGCGTCAGCAACGGGGCAAAAAGTCGGTCAAGTGACCGCACGCGCTTCCCCGGGTGGAGGGAGTGCATACCCGTCTGCGATGCAATCGCGTCCTGGGAAAGCGATGGCCCGTATCCCAGGCCAGACTAGGCTCCGAGGTATTCGCTTGTACGTGTGCGGGTGGATGCAGGAAGCAAAAAAAAGCACGCACACACTCACAAATCCGATTGGAAATCCAAGTCACCGTCTCGCTGAACCGTCCTTAATTCGGGTGAGTGTGTGTGGGTGCGCATGCTCGTGTTGATACGGGTGGAAAACAGGAACACACCCGCGTCCGGCGTCGGCGGAGATGTGGGCCAATTAATCAAGCTGAATCGCGAGAAAAAAGCGCCTCAAAATGGAAATTTCGAACACAAAAAAACGACAATTGGAGGCTTGTTTAACACAAAATGGATAGAAATTCCCCACATAAAGGGCTTTCCTCCAAGCGCGAGCCTCAAAGGCTTCTGTGTTTGGTGTGATGGAATTCGCAATTTGGGCGCGACTAAATTTCCCCACGTGTAGTACTCACGTGTCACTCACACCGGTCGAACTTCAAGCAGCGTCAATTGAACTAGAATGCCCGAGGAACGGATGGTTCCGCTCTGTTCCTGTGCATATCGACGGGTTGACGAGTTTAAATTTTCCTTAAAACTGAATGAACCGATTACAATAACATAAGATCATGTTCACGCTAGTCGCAGAATGCTCGCGGACCGACCGACGGACTAGTTGACCAGCTTCTGGTGTTCTGTTAACTATACTTGATATATACAAGAAGAATATACTTGATACAATACCTGATTCCCCAGCAACGTTCTTGTACACATTGTTGACGAATGGAACATGGTAAGAATATGTTAGGTTTTCATAATGTTCACACTTTGTAGTAATTTCTCCAGACGACTATCTATCAGTTTTGATTAAACTGTTTTTTCACAAAATTCATCAACAATTCATATTCACAACAGTTCAACATCAGTTAAATATCTGATTGCTTGATAACAAAACCTAGCTTAATAATACTAACTTACTATCGCTCATCAATTATTGGTTTGTATTGACAAACAACAATTGATAACTATTAAGTAGCGAAGTAGTAATAGAAAGAAAAAAGAGAAGAGAAAATAGGAGTATTATTTAGAGAACTATATAAAACACTTTATAATATTATAAAGATATTTCTTTTCTTTTGAATATGCGAATATGTTATGTAAATCTTTCTAAACACGTCAACAAATTATATTGTACAATTATTTGATAGACGAGCAACCTGAACGTACATATTGTTTGTGAGAGAATGTATAAAACATTAGTTTAGACTCGTTTCTTCACCCGGGGTTCCTTCACTCTCGTCGCGATCGGCTGCTGTTCGGAAAGCGATCAATACCTCTTACACACACGTTCCATTATCCTGCTTTTCGAATCATCCGGATAAATCCTTTGGTGAAAGCTTATTCGTCTCCTTTCATTACTCTTTTATTTCTTTACTTTTGGTATTTACCATTACAGGGTTTTTCAATAGATATGGTGCATGCGTCAGTTGAACTTCCATGATCGTCAAGCAAAGAATGACAGGCGGCAATTGAACTGAGAACGCCGCGAGCATTCTGCGACTAGCGTGAACATGAACTTCAAGCAGCGTCAATTGAACTAGAATGCCCGAGGAACGGATGGTTCCGCTCTGTTCCTGTGCATATCGACGGGTTGACGAGTTTAAATTTTCCTTAAAACTGAATGAACCGATTACAATAACATAAGATCATGTTCACGCTAGTCGCAGAATGCTCGCGGCGTTCTCAGTTCAATTGCCGCCTGCGGAAGTTTTGCCTTTTGAGTAGAACCAGGTAGAATGCGTTGTGTGATCCGATTGATTGACTTGTGTTGTTATACAGTCACGATACAATATTAATGTTGGTTCTGTTGTTGAAATAAACCATTCAAACTATTTACGACAATATAAATGTCGATGGGGAGTGGTAAATTATATTCTATTGATGATACATTTGCGACCAAGCTTACTTTTTCATGAATAGCTGAACAGATTGGACATAAGGACCGACCGACGGACTAGTTGACCAGCTTCTGGTGTTCTGTTAACTATACTTGATATATACAAGAAGAATATACTTGATACAAAGTGATAGGTATTTCATATTATTTTCTCTGTTTGATAAAGCTCCGATTGCTAATTTCTGCTGTAAATATTACGAATCAAGAAACGAATCATAGTCCTTCACAATCTCTTCAACTTCTCATGCTATACTTTTTTTCTTTTCATAAGCGTATAAAATAAATATGTATTGCCCATCATTTAACTTATCGCAGCTTTAGCGTAACGAAAATATGTTGAGCATCTCGCACCACTGAGCCTTAGCGTGGTTTTAAGGATATGGATGTTTTATCCAACTGCTGATTCCGGATAAACAGGAATGTTCAGCGTGTGGTGGGGAATGGTTTCATTCATTGAAGCTTTTTCTCCTTTTCCGGTGGTAATTGGAGGGAACTGATCCTTGAAATACTGTCAGTTCTGCGGTCACTTGAGACGGAGAACCCCTGTACCCTTCACGGAGAGAAATGAGCTTATGCCGGATGAGCTGGTGGAAGATGATATGTTGTGGTTGACCTGATCCACCCTGCACACTGTTGTCATAGGCCCTGCTTTACTGGTGGTGGTAACTCTTCCCTGATGCCACCTACTACTGCTTCGCCCCGAATTGATGGACGATGTCACATTCTGCTAAGGGTGCGGTCGGAACGGACCCGAAGAAGCGTGTTTCAAGAATAAGAAAATAGCACTGAGCATCATTAATATTGTAGGATTGGTTGAAATTAATCGAACGGAAGTTTTGCCTTTTGAGTAGAACCAGGTAGAATGCGTTGTGTGATCCGATTGATTGACTTGTGTTGTTATACAGTCACGATACAATATTAATGTTGGTTCTGTTGTTGAAATAAACCATTCAAACTATTTACGACAATATAAATGTCGATGGGGAGTGGTAAATTACCAGCCAGCGCAACAAGAAGAAATTGCTTCTTTTCAACACATTCTAGTTTAGGAGTAGTTCAATAAAGAAAAAATATTAATAATAAGGTAAGTTTATCATAGTTATCAATAAGTTATCGTAGTTAAGTAAATCGTTACAACGAGTGGACAACGAGATTTGCACACACGTGCTATCCACGAATTCGCTTATGTTACGTGCCTTAGAAATTATCTGTACGATTATACGAAATCACAATTTGATTACATTACAAACATCGGTTTTACGATCAACATACTCATTGTTAGTTTGTTTAACAATTATATGTCAAGTTTGAAAAGATTATAATTTTCAAAATTCCTTAAAAAATGAATATAGAAGCTTTCTTGAAGAAATCGAACTCTTGTAAGGATCACTGATAGTGTCTGTAGAAAGCGACTCGGGTTTGCCTGTCGCCAAACACAATCAGTTTTAGAGTTGACGGTAAGCTTGTCAATAGGTCACAAAAAAAAACACTGTAAACAACTAACAACAGCTCGATGAACGAGCGGTGGATTTCTTCACGAAATTTATTCAACCTAATGTGTTCTTCACCACGTACTGCAGCTAATCTTGCTCGCCACAATTACAGTATACGATAAACGAACGATTAATTCACGCAAATTCAACGGGAAATAAGTAAACGAAACACTACATGCACTGTTTTTGTTTCCGCACTCGACCCAACGAACACAGATGGCATTTGTTTGGCAGCCCGAGCACCCTTCAACCCGTGTTTAATCGTCATTCTCGGCAGATGGCGCTGGTTGGTGCAAACGAATGTGACGTTAGGGTATGTTTTGATTCTGAACAAAATTGTTTGCTTATATGACTCGAAGCAGTCGAAAGGCACCAATAAGAGTAAGTAAGCCACAGACTACGAATAGGCGAACAGGTGTTTATCTAACATAGAATAATATACCTTAACAGTTAAGAAGAAGAACATAATTGTTCGCTTCGTAATTAATTGAATTCTAGCTTATAATAAACACAAATTGTGGCAAAAATTTAATCTTTTGATTTGGAATAGTAAATAATTCATTCTTTTTCGTCTAAAAAAAAGTTTCCGAATCTGCATGACGTGAGGACAATTTCAAAATAACCGTTGCTGACTCTTATTTTTATCCCATTTGGAAAATACTGCGAGAGAAACGAACAACACAATTTGCACAAACGATGTAAAAGATAATGGCAAAATTTCAAGAATCGGCGTAATCTGGAGTTTGCATATAAGAATCACAAAAACTAAAGTTTCAATAGCTGCTGTAATTTTATTATATTCTTCCCTTTATTCCGCTTATTACCGCTTAACACAGATGGGCATCTTCCGATGAATTTTCTTTCAAATTCTGCGGGCGTAAAAAGAAACACTCACTAACTCCATTCCTCACTGTGTGTTTTTTCTGTTATTGACCCTTTTCTGGTTTTTTTTATTCTAAAAGTTCTACATAACTTTAATCAATTTTAATATAATAATATAATAATTATATTCATAATAATAGCAATATTAATCGTATATACTAATATTGTGTATATAGAGTTTATATACAGTTCTACTCTGTTACGGTTTTGTGTTTTCTCTGCCTCAGTTGCATTTCTGTACAATTTTGCAGTGACTCCTTTCGAAGTGCTAAACGCGTGCTCGCGCAAGCATGGTTCCCCCGTCAGTTCCTTCTCTTGCGTTTGTCCTAATCGTCTTGTGTTCATAATTATCAATCACTTATCACGATAAATAGTTTTCCATCTACCCAGTTTGTTATGTGTGCCGAGCCACCGCTTGTGCCCACGTTGAGTTGAAGCACAATCACACAATGTGCTCGTAAATATGTCCCAAACAGACGTTTTTATAGTGTGTTTTGGTGGTGGTAGTGATGTGTGTGCCCACACCTAGGATCCACTGTTCCTTGGGGATTGTTGGGAATTACTTATTTGTTTGTTTATTTCTTTGTTTGTTTGTTTGTTTGTTTGTTTGCTTGTCTTGCTTGCTTGTTGAGTTTTCTTATCAATATAGCATTACTTACTACACGTTGCGCTCATTGCTGCTAGGGGGTGTGTATGTATATAGTTTTTACATAGTAACTCTAATTCAATTGTTGCTTTATGTGCTGTTATTTCATTTCCTTAAAATCAAGCTTCTTTTATGGAACCCCCCGCCAAACCCCTACAAATCATGCAAGAATTAGTTGGAAAAGTTATTACGTTTCGAAGTGTTGATAGCTGAAGCGTTTTGGCTTTCAAATGTATTTACTGATATTGTGTATGCTTGTCACAAAGTGCTTATACTAGAAACTTTGAAAATTGATTACAACTTGAGCACTGCCATTTTTTATGATTTACAAATAAGAACGAACAGCTGAACAAAAAATGTTTTTGTTGTATATATTATTTCAATATTTAATTTTTTTTTCACCATGCGCCTCCATTGGCGTTGAATGTGAGGATTTGTGCTTATAGAGGTTTCACAAAAAGGAAAGTATGTTAAAAAAAAACGAGTGCAGCTGCTAATACTTGAGCAGCAACATTATACATTAATTCCTAATAATATTGTATACTTAATATTCGCGATACCGTTTCAATGTTATGTCGTTTTGATAGATATTTGTTTAACCGGAAGCGATATAAAGCCTTGTACGAAACCCTTCAGAAAATCGGCACTGTATTGTTGTTTATCAAATTGTTTGGGTTTATATTTGTGTATACCTAAAGAAATTATGAGAGAGCTGAATAAAAGTTCGTAAATTATGTCAACAACAAACAGCTATTGTTAGAAAAAAAATCATTCCGCATTAAACAAATGAGGTAGTCTTCCTGATTATTCTGTATTTAGTCAATAAGTTTATCTTTGCTTTAAGCGTTGTTTTTTTTTCAAATCTTCGTAGTATTTATCCATCGTGAAACCGACATCCACCGTGACAGCTCGTTGTTTGAACCGCCAGTGAACGCGTGCGTGTGTAGGGGCATAAAAGGTGAGTCTCGCTTTATGTTTTTTTCGATTGTTTTCTTTTGCCATTTTTTCATTTTAATCAACTGATGAATTCATTAATGAAAAACATATTTTGGTAATATCTTCTAGTATTAATGGGTATGAAAAGTATTATTATGACACACATATACATTTTTTGTGTGAACAAATATCATGCGGAACCACGTTGTCGTAGCGCTTCATCGATCATTCGTCAGAGCTCCGCCCGATGATTAAATTCATCCATCAACTCCCGCATCCAAAGGCGGACTTTACCGAATGGTTTTCTTCTTCTTTTTCTTCAATCGCTTCCATTTACTCAGCATCATTCGGCCAAATGAAACGAAAGCTTTTGTATGTTTGTCGTTTAGCTGATGGGAAAGTTTCCATGATGCGTTTCAATTTATTTCCTGGTACTAAAGACCCTACATGGAAACACTTCATAGTGCCACTGTGGAAATAACAATCAGTATATTTCTATCGAGTTCGCCAGGACGGGTTTTCTATTAGACAAAGTTTTTTTTACCATTGGCAACCTTTAGAAAAGAAATGAACAACCTTCGTAGAAAAGAGCTTTTAGCTTTGCAGATAAATATAAAAAGCGATGTTTTTTGCTCACTAGTTCTGATTATTTCTATTCCGGTGACTATTCAATATCTTGTCTTGAATGTGATGAATTTAGACTGATTTTGACTCAATTTAAACTGTCGTGTGGTATGCAAACAATTATGAATTAATTAACCGTGAGCCACCATGCGCCTCCATTGGCGTTGAATGTGAGGATTTGTGCTTATAGAGGTTTCACAAAAAGGAAAGTATGTTAAAAAAAACGAGTGCAGCTGCTAATACTTGAGCAGCAACATTATACATTAATTCCTAATAATATTGTATACTTAATATTCGCGATACCGTTTCAATGTTATGTCGTTTTGATAGATATTTGTTTAACCGGAAGCGATATAAAGCCTTGTACGAAACCCTTCAGAAAATCGGCACTGTATTGTTGTTTATCAAATTGTTTGGGTTTATATTTGTGTATACCTAAAGAAATTATGAGAGAGCTGAATAAAAGTTCGTAAATTATGTCAACAACAAACAGCTATTGTTAGAAAAAAAATCATTCCGCATTAAACAAATGAGGTAGTCTTCCTGATTATTCTGTATTTAGTCAATAAGTTTATCTTTGCTTTAAGCGTTGTTTTTTTTTCAAATCTTCGTAGTAACACATAACATTTAGACGTTCACTGCGTGATCAGCGTCTTTACTATCACATTTAAAATCAGTTACGCGTTATCGTTGTCCTTGCCGCGGCGTGGATGTCCCTACAAATCATGCAAGAATTAGTTGGAAAAGTTATTACGTTTCGAAGTGTTGATAGCTGAAGCGTTTTGGCTTTCAAATGTATTTACTGATATTGTGTATGCTTGTCACAAAGTGCTTATACTAGAAACTTTGAAAATTGATTACAACTTGAGCACTGCCATTTTTTATGATTTACAAATAAGAACGAACAGCTGAACAAAAAATGTTTTTGTTGTATATATTATTTCAATATTTAATTTTTTTTTAACAATATACTCTAATGTCGTATGGTTCTACGAACAGGTACTTTTACGTTTCGCTTATGTTCATTATTTTACTTGCGTTATTTAGCAACAAATTGCTTGTCATGTCATTTTAGCATTTGCGTTTCAATATTTGGTAGTGACTGAAAAGATTTTGAATTACACAGACGGCTCTACTACTCACAATAATGGCACGATTACTGCTTATCATAATCAGATATATGTACCAAATGTATGTTTGAGTGGGTTGAAATTGTTAAAAGTTGTCAATTTCTTGAATCTTTTAAACAAATGACATCTTTCTTATGCTACTGGTATGATATGTATCATTGAAACAATTATTTAACGATCCTAACTGGGGAAAAGAAACGGAATCAACGTTTCGTTCTCCAAATTCCCTTTCCAACACCATTGCCATTTTTTCGTTTCATTGTCTTCAACATAGGCTAATTTTTGCTTTCCGATGCAGCCACCACTCGTCCGCTATCTTTCTTGTTTTGAGCCAAGGATTAGAGCCAATTTAGGGCGGAAAGAGCGCCAGGCAAGGTTTCGGTGCGGTTCGGTTCGGTGATTTTCTTCACAAGCCGCTTGCGCTCCGGTGTGCGACGAGAGGCTTATAAGGCTTGTTGATGATGAATAAATTTAAATTAATACTTGCGAAAGTGTTGTTTTTCCTCTGCTGTCCTCATGGCGCGAGAACGGTTATGCAACTGACACGCACCGAGACGAAGCGGCAATTATGGGGGGCTTACCAGCGGGCCGCTTTTTATTGAGCAGTGTAAAGTTTAAATATTTCGTCTCGATTTTTTTTTTACGGGGAAGAGTTAGAAACCAGGCGAGCTACCCGTGTGAAGTGTGAAGCGTGATAAGCTACCGTATTTGCATATTCTTTTTGGGGCAGTAGATTGAAAACAGCACAGTTAAAGGGCAAAAGGCGATTGCCGCAAAAAAGATGCAAAGAGGATTAGATTGGTCCGTTTGGTGGTAAGGGTTTCTTTCTTAGAAATAGGAGCCATACAAACACACCTTCGTTTCATTGGTAAACGGCTGAATTCAATCGAATGCAGAACATTGAAGGGTAATCGAATCAAAAAGATACTGTAGAATCAAAACGAGTTTTAGATCGAAAACACCGGTTTCAGTTTGTTTAGTTTGGTTTGTATATAACCAGGGCTTAGGGTGTAACGAGATCGCTTTTAAAATTGGATCGAAAATAACAAGATAATTTTAAATTCCAATCCTATTTCGCTCTAAAACGTAATATTTTACGGTACGATTTGATCGGTACAATTACTTAAACCCGCCTTATATGATAAGCACCAAAACGAAGCGAAATAGTTGCGATTTCACCGAGCAACCGTTCGCAATACTATGCCTAATTTGATTGATTCAAATGCGATGAGTTTGTGGCCTCAAATTTGAGCAGGCGCAACCGATAAAACACGCGCTCGAAATTAGTTTTCGCCACTTTATCGCCTCGGAAGTGAACTTTATTGTCACCAAACACCCATGCGCCGCATAATTTCGCATTGATTGCCCGAACGAACCGACAGAAGCGTTAAATTGATGCAAACAATTCATCCACCTTTCATTTCGATTACATTGATCTGGCTCATTCTTCATACGCCCCGATTTGAAGGACGCCGCGCCTTTTATGTCATCGATTTCGATCTGTAACGAAATGGAATCCGCTAAAACATTCGGGCCATTTGCTGGCTGCGCTGGCTGAATGGTTGATGCGCGTAGCCGAAAGCTTTTTCGGGTAAGCTTTTCTCTTACGCCGCTCTTCGTTCGGTGCAAAGCAAAACGCCATAAATCTCTACTTCCAGCTGCCATTTGCTGGTTTGTCCGATATTGCGTCTGGATGGTAATTTTATGTTGTTTTTTTCTTCTATTCTTATTCTTTCTATTCTTTCTTTCTGTGTAGCTTTTCTTTTCGTTGTTTATCCCGCTCTTTTAGCCATTACAGCCATTGGGTTTGGGGGTGGTTCGTGGCAGTATTATCGGGCTAGTCAGTTGTAAATTTCTTATGGCATTTCTTCAGATCTGTGGTTCAGCCGAAGGAGCTCGAATCGTGCAGGGTGGAGGGCAGCCATCGAGATACTTCTCGCATGATAGTCTTAACGTGGCCAATGTTTCGGGAGATACTCTGAGTGTCTCGACCACCGCCACCGGGAACGACCCACAGAAGCGTTTTACCCGGGAGTGAAAGGATTCTCTACTAGACATACACTAATGCAGTATATAGGGAGAAAATATGAATACATCAACGTGTATCGCGAAAAAGCAACAAATAACGAAAAAGAAAACATTACACTGGAGACGAATATTGAAGAAACACATACCCTAACGCTGGTTAAACAGCGTGGAAGTATCGCTAAACCCAACGCAAAAATGCACAATTTACTCAGAATTTGTCTTGAAAAAAAAACACAGTATCACACATTCACGTGCCCGTGGATATGCAAAAAAAGAATAAATGAACAGCGTTTGGTTCTTGTCTATCCACCGATTTTTCTTACCACGCATTTGACGTGTAAATACGGCCAAACGGCCTCCTCTGCGCCTCCAAGGATATGATGAAAATATAAAAAAACACCAGCAAAAACAAGGATGGCAGCAGCCTTGAGAAAGGAAAAATATCTCATCCTCTCCTGCCTTGTGCCGTGTACGTTGCTTTTCACGTGGGGCGTTTCTGGTTCGTTGGACCGCGCTCGGTTAAGGGAAAAGTGTAATTTATTGTGTATACTTTGTGTCGGCCGCTTCATGTGTGAACGTTTCGCTTACGTTGCTATCTATTGTTGTGTTGTTTGTTTCGTTTAGTTGATTTGATATTGGTCGTTCAAAAATAGCACCAGAACATAGCTTTACTTAAGGAAATATAATAATTGGTTATCCCTTATCAGCTCAAACAGTGCTTTTATGTAACGTCGAGTTTAACGGGTTAATAAGAGCAACGCTCCTCGACTTTTGTTTGTTTCCTCTTTAGCCTGGGAAGGCTCGGAGATGTTTCGATATATCGCGTGAAAGCCCTCTCGCGTCGCTTGAAAATGGGGACGAAAAAGTCCACGGTGACAGGAAACGATGAATGAATTTGCCACCAGCTATGAAAAAGTATGAAACTCCGGCTCCGGTCGTCCGGTCGTCGTGTTTGGTTCGTCCTTTCCCTCTTGGGAGAAAGTTAGTGGCACAAACGGTACGCTAGGATTGAAACGAACAACTAGAAGATGAAGTGTTCATTCGCAGGATTCTATTCTGTTCCATCCTTGGACGCTCGATTCCCGAGACCGGATAGCTTTACTGCGCAACGTAGTACGTAGTGGTGTTGGGTTTCGAGCTGGGTTAAAATGGAACAAACGCAAGTGAAAAAAGACTCTCAAACACACACACCGTTTCGCTCCGGGGCTCGGACGGTTCGCATCGATCTGCTGCTGATCTCTTCTTTAGCGTGGCAAAACAGCCACAGTCACGGCTGCACGGTACGAAATCCTTCCCAGCACGAGACGCTTGTTTTGTCATCACAATCTGCCCTCTCCGGAGGGCGTTCGTTAGGTCCAGACCGTGCCAAGTAAGTAATGCCTGTGTGTACGTCTGCAATATTGAAGGTTGGCAATTTGTCGGCTCACGTAAAACCGGAGAATCTGCTGTATCGGGCGTAATATTCGTAACGTATTTCGGCTCCCTGCTACTGTGTCGATTGTAATCGATTCTCATCCCAGCCCCATGATAGCCGGGATGAGAATCGATTACAATCGCTTATCTCTTACGTGGGGGAGTGCGAAAGCGAACAACAATTCCTCATCCACACCAGCATCAATCCTCTTTCGGCCGAAGATGCCCGCACAATGTGTCTTTGTTTTCGAAGCTCAGCGCGGTCTCGCTTTCGGCAATTTTCGTAGTGTTGAAGAGTGAGCTTTTCGCCAACGTGCTAGCCTTCTTACAACCGCTCGGTTAACGGGTGGAGGTTGCTATCGTTCCATCTCGTCGATATCGTTAGCATCTCGAGCATTTCGGTACTAAAGCCGCGGTGTAGATGCTTTTGTTTCTCCCGACAGGATACGCAGTTTTTTAGAGCTTTTTTTTTAAATATTTTTATAGCTTTCGAGAGATAGGTACATGTGGGTTGGATTAACCCGGCGTTCCAAAAAGGGGACAAAATTCGATGATTTAGTAACGTTTGCATTAAAAAGCGACTTTTTCCAAATGGATAGTAAAAATAAACGGTCAAAGATACTTTATCGAACCGAATTACATTTGTTTGTATATTATGTTTATTATTGTAAAAAAATATGTGAACTCCGTTCCGGGCCACCTGGCGGCACTGGGCCGGGACTTTAGCCATAGGTGTCGAAAAAAAAAATGTTGGCATTATCTTCAGTTCCTAGGTCGCCATTTTCATCAATTCATCCCCACCAATGGCACCAATGGCCAAAACACCAATCCAGTGTTTTTTTATGAAGTAATTAACTTCTGGGAGGCACTCCGTACTATAAATCTCTACGGTCAATGCCAGCCACGATGAAAAGAAGAGGGACGTGACATCTCCTTTTCGCAGATTTTGAGTCGCAGAAACACCTTCCTCGGGAACTTGTTATGACCAGTACCAGGATTCCTTTCGATAGATTTTACCTCCTCTAGAAGTGCCTGAATCTTATAAAAAATGCCCAATAGTATCCGACCAATACAAAGTGTGTCACAATGGCCAAGATTGTTAGGCACGGATTAAGCAGGCAGGGGTTGAACAAATCATAGAATGGAGTTCTTTCACTGTTTTGACCATAGTTAATGTAAATGAAGTGATAGAGGCGCCAAATTTTGCCAGTATGTTGTCAACAAGTATACATTGACCACTGAATGAATGACCGACCACTGGGTGGCAGGGTGCTCTCATGAAAAATCGAAGCATTTTGTCGTTTTTTTTTAATGCAAACGTTACTAATTCATATCGGGAAATTTTGTTGTTGATGTTTCTGTATTAAGTAGAAATTATAAACAATTTAAAACAATTACTTGAAGAATGTAAAACATTTCTTTTGTAGATTGAAATGTGACTTTACGCGTTAGTGGTTATTCAATAGTTGATAGGGCATTAATAAAATGATAAAAAAGTTTTTTTGTGTTTCGTACGGGTAGAACATATTTATGGATTTTTAAATATAGCCGGGATGAGAATCGATTACAATCGCTTATCTCTTACGTGGGGGAGTGCGAAAGCGAACAACAATTCCTCATCCACACCAGCATCAATCCTCTTTCGGCCGAAGATGCCCGCACAATGTGTCTTTGTTTTCGAAGCTCAGCGCGGTCTCGCTTTCGGCAATTTTCGTAGTGTTGAAGAGTGAGCTTTTCGCCAACGTGCTAGCCTTCTTACAACCGCTCGGTTAACGGGTGGAGGTTGCTATCGTTCCATCTCGTCGATATCGTTAGCATCTCGAGCATTTCGGTACTAAAGCCGCGGTGTAGATGCTTTTGTTTCTCCCGACAGGATACGCAGTTTTTTAGAGCTTTTTTTTTAAATATTTTTATAGCTTTCGAGAGATAGGTACATGTGGGTTGGATTAACCCGGCGTTCCAAAAAGGGGACAAAATTCGATGATTTAGTAACGTTTGCATTAAAAAGCGACTTTTTCCAAATGGATAGTAAAAATAAACGGTCAAAGATACTTTATCGAACCGAATTACATTTGTTTGTATATTATGTTTATTATTGTAAAAAAATATGTGAACTCCGTTCCGGGCCACCTGGCGGCACTGGGCCGGGACTTTAGCCATAGGTGTCGAAAAAAAAAATGTTGGCATTATCTTCAGTTCCTAGGTCGCCATTTTCATCAATTCATCCCCACCAATGGCACCAATGGCCAAAACACCAATCCAGTGTTTTTTTACCTCCACCCGTTAACCGAGCGGTTGTAAGAAGGCTAGCACGTTGGCGAAAAGCTCACTCTTCAACACTACGAAAATTGCCGAAAGCGAGACCGCGCTGAGCTTCGAAAACAAAGACACATTGTGCGGGCATCTTCGGCCGAAAGAGGATTGATGCTGGTGTGGATGAGGAATTGTTGTTCGCTTTCGCACTCCCCCACGTAAGAGATAAGCGATTGTAATCGATTCTCATCCCGGCTACCATGGGGCTACACACAGTAGCAGGGAGCCGAAATACGTTACGAATATTACGCCCGATACAGCAGATTCTCCGGTTTTACGTGAGCCGACAAATTGCCAACCTTCAATATTGCAGACGTACACACAGGCATTACTTACTTGGCACGGTCTGGACCTAACGAACGCCCTCCGGAGAGGGCAGATTGTGATGACAAAACAAGCGTCTCGTGCTGGGAAGGATTTCGTACCGTGCAGCCGTGACTGTGGCTGTTTTGCCACGCTAAAGAAGAGATCAGCAGCAGATCGATGCGAACCGTCCGAGCCCCGGAGCGAAACGGTGTGTGTGTTTGAGAGTCTTTTTTCACTTGCGTTTGTTCCATTTTAACCCAGCTCGAAACCCAACACCACTACGTACTACGTTGCGCAGTAAAGCTATCCGGTCTCGGGAATCGAGCGTCCAAGGATGGAACAGAATAGAATCCTGCGAATGAACACTTCATCTTCTAGTTGTTCGTTTCAATCCTAGCGTACCGTTTGTGCCACTAACTTTCTCCCAAGAGGGAAAGGACGAACCAAACACGACGACCGGACGACCGGAGCCGGAGTTTCATACTTTTTCATAGCTGGTGGCAAATTCATTCATCGTTTCCTGTCACCGTGGACTTTTTCGTCTCAATTTTCAAGCGACGCGAGAGGGCTTTCACGCGATATATCGCAACATCTCCGAGCCTTCCCAAGCTAAAGAGGAAACAAACAAAAGTCGAGGAGCGTTGCTCTTATTAACCCGTTCAACTCGACGTTACATAAAAGCACTCTTTGAGCTGATAAGGGATAACCAATTATTATATTTCCTTAAGTAAAGCTATGTTCTGGTGCTAGTTTTGAACGACCAATATCAAATCAACTAAACGAAACAAACAACACAACAATAGATAGCAACGTAAGCGAAACGTTCACACATGAAGCGGCCGACACAAAGTATACACAATAAATTACACTTTTCCCTTAACCGAGCGCGGTCCAACGAACCAGAAACGCCCCACGTGAAAAGCAACGTACACGGCACAAGGCAGGAGAGGATGAGATATTTTTCCTTTCTCAAGGCTGCTGCCATCCTTGTTTTTGCTGGTGTTTTTTATATTTTCATCATATCCTTGGAGGCGCAGAGGAGGCCGTTTGGCCGTATTTACACGTCAAATGCGTGGTAAGAAAAATCGAGGGATAGACAAGAAACAAACGCTGTTAATTTATTCTTTTTCTTGCATATCCACGGGCACGTGAGTGTGTGATACTGTGTTTTTTTTTCAAGACAAATTCTGAGTAAATTGTGCATTTTTGCGTTGGGTTTAGCGATACTTCCACGCTGTTTAACCAGCGTCAGGGTATGTGTTTCTTCAATATTCGTCTCCAGTGTAATGTTTTCTTTTTCGTTATTTGTTGCTTTTCCGCGATACACGTTGATGTATTCATATTTTCTCCCTACATACTGCATTAGTGTATGTCTAGTAGAGAATCGTTTCACTCCCGGGTAAAACGCTTCTGTGGGTCGTTCCCGGTGGCGGTGGTCGAGACACTCAGAGTATCTCCCGAAACATTGGCCACGTTAAGACTATCATGCGAGAAGTATCTCGATGGCTGCCCTCCACCCTGCACGATTCGAGCTCCTTCGGCTGAACCACAGATCTGAAGAAATGCCATAAGAAATTTACAACTGACTGGCCCGATAAGACTGCCACGAACCACCCCCAAACCCAATGGCTGTAATGGCTAAAAGAGCGGGATAAACAACGAAAAAAAAGCTACACAGAAAGAAAAAATAGAAAGAAGAATAATAGAAGAAAAAAACAACATAAAATTACCATCCAGACGCAATATCAGACAAACCAGCAAATGGCAGCTGGAAGGAGAGATTTATGGCGTTTTGCTTTGCACCGAACGAAGAGCGGCGTAAAAGAAAAGCTTACCCGAAAAAGCTTTCGGCTACGCGCATCAACCATTCAGCCAGCGCAGCCAGCAAATGGCCCGAATGTTTTATCCCAGCAAATCGATTGTGGCAACAGAGGCAAGCAAACAGTGCTATTTTGTAGCTACCGGTTGTTCGATTCGGTTGTTTCACAGAAGCTGAATATGCACAAATTGCACCTCCATCGGAATCGGTACGCCGGTTAAGATTATTTCTGTCTATCTCTCCCTCTCTTTTTCTCTACCTCTCCCTGCGGTTTTGTGATTCGATTGGGATTTAGTTATGCTTTATTGGCTTAGTCAATAGTCAGCAATTATCAGAAGGGACGGTTCCGATTGCTACTCGCAAAAAGGACGCTAAATCCGGACGTGCAAATTACTATTCTGTATGCCATAAATAATTGATTATTGATTAGGATGACTTTACTTTTAAATCCTCTGCGATGCTGGTACAAGTTTGAGTGCATGATAAAGTTAATCATTTGTATACACAATGGAGCTAAATGTGTTGTTGTACAGATGCATTTGGATTTTTGCTGCTATTTTTCCAAACATGCTGGAAAGCTATTCTATGGGTGGTATCGAAAGCGGGAGCTTTCTAGAAGTAGATCGTGAGTAAGTGTCGAATGCAAAGAGTTTACCACTAGATTGTTTGGGAATATTGAATTTTAATAAAATTTAAACATAAGCATTCGTAGTAAGTTGCTACTCTGATAACCTTCATTGGCTTCACTGCATCCGAATGAACACGCCAACAACGCCAGGGTTGAGCTTCGCATTGAATAAAGCATTGAGCTGTGAGCAGGGAAAAAAACGTTAAAAAATGTTCAATTATAAACGGAAATCCTGATTTCATACCGAT
>KZ070381.1:24198-35603 GCA_002091845.1 Anopheles cracens
CTTTTCAGTAACATTGTAATATTTGATACATGTTTTAAAAACTCCATAAGAGTACATGATTGATTGAAGAGTACATTTTTGTAAGAAAAAACATCCTTCTCTGCTTCGCATCGAGCGCTTCCATTGTAATCCTAATCGAGGCACTTTAATCATCCTCCTTGCGCATCAACCCAAAGGACAGGAGGGAACCTGTGCAGCTTTGATATGGCTGCTGCCACCAGCACCATCACCGGACGTCTTTGTGCGTCGAAATCGAGAACGATAAAAAGGATACCATATTATTTACATATTATTGGATTCCATCAATTTCCTTACCTTGCGGTGGTTTCAGAAGCAAGAGCAGAAAGCAAACGAAAAAAAGGAACACATCTCCCATTCAGCGTATCCGCTTCTGCTAGCGGGAAACCTGGTTAAATGTTTGGTGTATGCGTGCGGTAATATCGGCTGCGATGCTTTCCTTCGTCCGTGCCATAATCATCCCTTCCAATCGCGCTTGCCACGACCCTCGCGCGGGAGTTCTGTGATGGGGCCGAATGGCAGCGTATTTTATTGTACCTCACCTTGCAAGCTGACAGCGTTCTCAGCTGGGCGAAGGTGAATTCTCGCAAATATTGACATGGCGAAGATTTCCCTCTGGATTGCCACGGGCCACGGGTTTGCTCGCTTTACTACGATCTTTTTATCCGCTCGGGTTTGTTATCGTGGCTATGGGTATATTATTAACCATCTTCAATTATGCTGACGGCGGATGGGATTTTGGATATTGTTGAAATGTTTAGAGTTTGTGAAATGTTGTGAGTTGTTATTGGAGTGGAAATTATCGTTAAATTTTAAGTTTTCAAGTTATTGTAAAAAAAACGTTTCCTAATACCACCCTTTTATTTCCTTTTTCAGATCTCTTGGTGCTGTTAATCGTCATACGCTGTAAGTACACGCAAAAGGCATATCAATATGACTAGTGCAAAATCCAAGCCACAAAGTAGTGCTGCATTCAGCAATACATTGTACATTCCCTGTGTTTCACAGCACGTTTTACAGTATTTTTTATTCATTGGAAATAGCATCATTCTCCCACACATACAATCGTTTAGCTCTGTAGCGCTCGGCTCGCTGTTGATTGTTACGGCGCACTCCTTCCTCTTCTAGTTCAAAGCGGAACAGCTAATTTAGGGAATTCAAACTTTAGTAACGCACGGAATAAATTGTTGTTTCGGTGTAACGAGACGTGCCGTCGGTGTCCAGAGTGAACGTAAGAGAAAAGTGATTTCAAACAATAGTGTAGAATAATTTTCTCTTCTATTCCACGAGCGCACGATGCGCTGATCCTTTCCTGCTCGCGCGCTAGCCATCCTTTTGTGCACATGACTTTTGTGCCACTGCACGCTCGCTGCAAGCGCACGCTGGGACATGGCTTTCAGGACGAGAAAATTCCTACACTTGTACCATCCCAGCTGTTAGAAAGAATCCCTTTTTACCAGCTAGCATGAGAGGAACAGCGGCGAGCGGGAGCTTTTTGCAGTAGGTATGCTTGTTAGCGAGGGAAAAAAGCTTCTCACCCGTTGGTGCAAACTTTTGCACGCCTGCATCATTCTCATCATCGCCACGCGGGCTTCTATAGGGGTTGAGTTGAAGGCTGTTGGTGCGCCTTTCGGAGTGCGGGAGGAGCATCGTGGTGCGCGCCGACGAGTTCGAGGGAGTTGAAAGTTTGCCAGAGAAAATTGCACAACTTTGCCTCCCACTGGCTACCGTCCGATGGCAAATGAGTGTCCTTTCCATCCCTTCCATGCCAGCGCCTCCGTCGATTGCTCTACTCTCTCTCCGTCCACGGGGTTCATGTTTAAGGCGTGGCAGCCCGGGTCTGGTTCCGCATGCATGCAGCAAGCACGAACCGGTGTGTGTGTGTGTGGGCATGGGCATAGCAATGTTCAACTCTAAGCGCTGGTCGCTCGTTAGGCTGTTGCAGGTTCAGCATCTCGCTTCAGCGATGCAGCAGGATCGTCGGTACCCGGACTCCGATTTGGCACCGGTTTTTGACAGGCGAAGACCCGTGGATGAGTGTCTTGAAGGGATGCGAAGAACAAGACACCCAACCAAGCCAAACGGCACATTCGGCATTTTGGCAGCGTGCCAACCTTCTCCAAGGGGCCTCCAAGTCGTTGGAGAAAAAAAAAATGGATCGGAATTTCGACACACGGGTCGGACATTGTCGTTGACAAAGGAAAGACCAGCGAATCGAAATCGTCACAAAAAGGAGTCCGTCCGTCCGGTCGGCAGGACCGTTCACCCGGGGGAATTAACTGTACGATTGTAGCCGGCAGGGCACATTTTTCGCAACCATTTTGTAGCGATATCCCTATCCCGTTCCGTTTATGGTTGCTTGGAGGATCGGTTCCGGTATCGCCATTTTATGGTGGAACATAATTTATGGACCTTTACTTATGAACGGTGCAATTGCTGAAAGATTGCCGGAAGGTAACATTGGTGACCAAGCTGTTCGATGAAATGCTCTATACAAATCTTTGTTTTAGACTCTACACCACGATAATGTTTGCAGTACTATTCGGTGATAAATAGTTGTTGGTTTGCTTGCTTCATTCGTGTGCGCTCTCCATCCGATGCACTCCACACTGTTTCCGGTTTGTCACTGACAGCAAATCGTTTTGTTCTGCCTTCGGCATCAGTCGTCGCACTTGCAGAGGCACGTCCGGTTGTCTTCAATTAGTCACGTGTGGTCAGTAAAGTCTCGATCACTCGATTCCGAACCGTTCAACGACAATCCTTGGCACGAATGACAATATTGTTCCCTGGTATGGGTGGGACAAGAAGTCAGCCTATCAAGCAACTGCATTTTATGACTGGAGTTATTCGAGCTGTAGTGGCAGTTTGAATAGCGTTCGTGGTCGTATTCATAAAATTGCATAAGGCTTCGTAGATATATTCCTCACAGAATGCAGTGCTATTCTGACATCCTTAATGTTTCGATTCAGATGCATTGCGCATATAAATGTGTCGCTGGATGTCGTTGCTTTGCATCCGATTCTTTCTCGTGCAAACGGTACACAGACAAACGCTACATTTATTGTGCAGTTCTCTTGTGTGTTGTTTAATGTAAAATCACCATCATGTTAAATCATCAAATCATTATCTAGTTCTTTGGTGTATTTGTCTCAAATATACAATTATAGGAACTGGTATCATGGCTCATAGTAACTGTCGTCGATCGATGACACAAATCAGCGATCGAGTAACAGTTCTACCTCTTTTATCTTCATCTACCGAACTAGACAGACATGCGTAGCAATCGAGCAAGGAATAGATAGGTTTAGGTGTTAGGATTAGCTTAGGTTAATAGAATGAAATAAATTATATTATTATATGCAGATCTTTTTGAAACGAATTCGTGAATAATAGAGTACATCGTTAATCGTAAGTTTTTTTTCAACCAATTTTGATAAGGATTCACATAACTGTCGTCATGATGATATGAATAACTTTTTTGTAATTATTTAGTTATGGTTTGCGGTGTTAAAATCGTTAGTAGTTTTAAAGTCATCCGTTGTTTTATTTTCTTACTAAAAAACGATACGTTTTTTTATTATTTCTAAATTAATACATTTTGCTCTTAAAAGTGTGAACATCACTGTTCCGTCACTTCTTTGTAAACCAGATTGATTATATCTATATACGAAAACCATTCCAATCTCAGTTGGTAATAAGAGCAACTGCTGCTTGAAATGCACCTAGCATGCATGCATACGAAATAAAGCTAAAACCTTATTCAAACTGAGCGCAACCGTTGACGATTATTCCTGGTCCCAAGTAAGGCTTCGCTATGAGGCAAATACCCCCTTCCCAACGCGTCGCGTGGCGCGCTGTTATGTGTTTCCCTTCAGGTTTCAGTTTCTACTATTTCCGGGAGGGCTTTCGTTTCGTTCCGTGTCTGTGACTAGAAAAGTTCGGATTAAGGGTCTGTCTGTGGTGTGGAGCAATAGCAGAACAAAATGCTTGTCTCATCGATCTCTTCGGTGTCGGGGTAGGGTCATTAACCGTGGCATTTCAAGCCGCGACAGCCACACCAAGGTTCGTCCCTCGTTGGTATACTCTCGCAAGTTAATTAGTGGCACGCAAGCGATCCTAGGTCGCTCGGACCGATTCCGGACCTGCTGCCGATCGGGTTTATTTGTGGGCAAGGGCAAGAGGAACATCGGCCATAATACAGCCTAGCGTCACGTGGAACAGATATAGGGGGAGAACGGGAAGGGCATTTGTTCTACATTTGTTTCCCTCGCTCGTAAGTCGTTAATGGGCTGTCAATAGGTTACGAAGCGTTACGTCGAGAGTACGGTCAAGTGTGATAAATATACGTGCACGCTCGTGAGTAGGAGATAAGGCGCTCGGATTTCCGGGATTTCGTTTGTGTGTGGAAATTGGATTATAGGTAAAGGATCCTACAGCAAGACGTTCATTAGTGGCGCGTCTTTTTGTGTGATTTCAACTTAGCGCTGGTGTACAGTTTTGTACGCAAGTTACAGTATGGTTTATTCAATCTTTAACGCTTCTTCATAAGCGTAAAGTCAGCTTTTAAGTTCCACCGAATAGCGCTAAGGTATAGCGACAACATTGATCTATCAAAGGCTGATGCAACTTCCCGTAGAATTTCAGCAATAACTCATAATCGAAAGCATGCATGACAAGACTGTGTCAACTTTCTAGTTTCCGTAACGTTATCCCTGTTTGACGTTTGATGGGGGTAGCTTGACGGATTTTAGAAAGCAATTGAAACAATTCAAATTATAGTTTGAAAATTTGAAACACGAACCCCAAAAACCTGCATGCAAAAACGTTCTTGTGCTAGTCTCGATCGAATTTCTTTCCTATATTCACCACATTCACCATGTCTGAGCTACTCACCACCTGCTTATTATTTTTGCTCTGCTTTCCACATCCCTTGCCGGCGTCACATGCGTCACACCTCAGTGGACAGGATTACGTTTCCGAACGTCACATCGCGATCGTCGCACCCACGATTAAACACACTCTCGAGGGGCTGCCCGTATGCATTTGGGGTTTCCTTCTCGCACGCGCACATCTATTCCGGGGCCCGTGCGCCTGTCTGTATGCACGCACGCGCCCTCGCTCGCGTGTCCGATTATGTTGACGTAAGTGTGTGCGTTAGCCTGCCTAGTCGGTGGCCCCCGCACGTCCCGCACGGTCGTCCCGTTCCGGTCAGACGGGGCCAGCGTCAGGGGGTTTAGTTTGACGGGAACCACCACAAAGGGTAGAAGGTTGCGCTCGCGAGCTGCCGCAGTTTTTATCGCCCGGACCGCCGGCTGGGTTTTTTGGTTTTTCCTTTCCGTTTTTTCACACTCCGAAACACTGCTCCGTTTTCGTTTCGCGTTTCGTTTCGTCGCGTGGCGCTTTTCTTCCGTTCGTTTTTGGCGTTTCGGTTCCGGTGCTGGTTTCGTTCCTTTACGTTTGGTGACGAAGAGGTGTATCGGTTCCGCCGTGGCTGATAGTCGCCTGTTCCGCGGGTGCGTTACCTTTCGGAGTGTCCTGCGTAGATTTTAAGGTAATTTTGAGAAATTCATTCTAAACTAGATACTTATTGTATTGTTCCGAAACGGACGCGAAGCTGATATATTATTCGTGAGTTAGTGGTTTAAACTAAGAACGGTGTACAAATGTCTTGAAGATCATTCGAAAAATCGGAAATATCATCGCGTGGTATAGGGAGTTAAAAATATAAACTGTTTAGGCGGCCGTTGTGAGAGTCGTATCGACATACGCCAAAGCCTGTGATGATCGCCTGTGATCGTTGTGACGAAAGTTTCCCTGCGATGGATGATGGGTCAATGAACGGCGCTGAATTATGTGCAAAATATCGTTGAAAAGTGGGACAAAATGTTCTGAATAGTGAGCGTATTACGTAACGCAGCTAAGCTTGACGGACTTTTTTACCGATTGCTTCTCACATTCTGCTGTCCGGTGCGGGGTGTAAAGACGCGTACGAGCTCCGCGAT
Source organism: Anopheles cracens (assembly GCA_002091845.1). Classification (NCBI taxonomy): domain Eukaryota; kingdom Metazoa; phylum Arthropoda; class Insecta; order Diptera; family Culicidae; genus Anopheles; species Anopheles cracens. The sequence continues at coordinate 30,219 of KZ070381.1, forward strand.
CGATAGTTTCGGTTGTGGTTGTGGCGGAGGGAAATAGTTTCGTCCGGGCGCCAAACCAATGAAAACGCGGGGAAGCACTTTCCCGGACGAACCATTTAAGGCTAAATATAGTACACCCGTACACTTGCGAAGAGAGAGAGAGAGTGAGAGCGAGTTATATTTATTCAATTATTATTAATACCCGACGCAGCGTGACGCGGATCGGCGGGCGGCAGTGGTCTGCCCTTCTTCGCGGAAAACCCGGAACCAGAAGTGTTGTTACGTGCATTTGCCACCGCGTGCCATAACAGCGCCGCGTGCGCCTGTTCCGGACGCTCGGCGTGGCCGTGTTCTGCTCGCAAGTAGGAAGCCGAAAAATTCGGCTCCCGCAGCCGACATATCGTATCATCGTGCACTGTATTTATTATTATAGGTGAGTTCGCGCGCGCGTGCTTTATTTTTATCTCCGCCCGCTCCACGGGGAGGCCAATTGGTTTGTGTGTTTTGCTAGAGATGTGTGTTTTCTGTGTAGTTTGGCTCTGTCCGCATAGGCTGGGGAATTTTGTCGACAGTTTGGATGGTTTGAAATGCGTAAAGTAAAGATAGAATAGACATATGGGATATTTAATACAAGATTTCCAATTTTTGGTATGAGTAAGTGATTAAAATAGAACCCTCTCCATTGCACTAGTGCATCGAAAGCGTTCTTCAAACAGATCTCGGATGCAATTCTCTCTAACCAGCGATGCCAGAATTGCAACCGAAATGGGAGATCTGGAGAAATATTCTACATACTCACGCCCCATCGATCGTACTCGCAAGGACATTATTTTAGCATAATTTACTGTTATTACCCCACAACGAGCGCCCGTGGTACGTAGAATCTAAAATCGTACAAGTCCTCTCAAATATCCTTATTGCAACAATCCAATTATTAACGATAAAGTAAGAAATATTATTTATGTTTTCATTGTTTTGCTTTTTGAACAGCTCATTACTTCTTTGAATATTGATTATTATTGACTATTAATAATACTCAAGCTTTTAAGGAACATTTTTTGAATATTTGAGATCAAAAAGGTAATAAGAAATCTCAACAAAAACATGAAAAAATCACTCGTTAATTCTTTTCGGTAGAAATCGTCATCTTAACTACGATTTTGTACATTGTTGTGAAAAATAATTGTTCTGTAAACGAATGAAAAACACCCGAAGGAGCATAAAACAAATCGCTACCTTAATTGAGATTTATTAAGCACAGTAAGGAAATAGTGAACAAAACTCACTATTACAAAGCACGGCAATCATGGAACGGAGCCATGACTGTAAACTCGTTTTGCTACAATTTTATCCTACATCTCCATTTGTTTCATGTTCCCAGCTGCTCCTTGACCATGCCGCGATTCCATAAGCACCACAAATCGTTCGGATTCGTTCGTGAAAATTCACACCCAAGACCAAACCACCGACCAGCCGTGCCCGCCGGTTCCCAGTGAGCGCGTGCACACCCGGTGGCCGACGACGCCGATGACGACGATGATGAGGATTATTGCGGTGTGCGTGTGCCTGTCTGAGTGGTGCCGCTTGGCGCGGGTTTTCGGGAGTTCAGATATTGTCAGAAATAGAAATTTTGAATAGCCGAGAATCTATTTTCGGACCGGGTTCGGAAAATTTGACTATAAACACTCTCTCGGTCTGTCTCTTCGGGGCGGGTTGCTCTTTTGACCGTGCCATGCGCCGGAGCGCAAACCGCCGCGCGCTTTCCTGACGAAAAGAACACGTTCCTCCCGCGGCGTGTTCCTCCAGCAAACCGCCACGGCATCGTCGCGGTTCGCTACTGGTGCGTGTGCTGGTGTGCAGAAGCGTGCGAAAACGGCGTGCCGGTTCGCGCCTTTACTATAAACTTTTTAATCTCGGCTACACCCGGCCGCCTTGGTAACAGCGGCGTCATTGGCTGGAGTGGCAGAAAGTCAGCTCGTCGCTCGTGTGGATGCACTAACACGCACCGCACGCAAGTGGGTTCTTCAAGCGGGCGAGAAAATAGTGAGGAAATGATGAATGGATTGGAAAAGTTTTCGCCCGGAGGGAGGAGCATTGTAAAGGAACGGCGAAAGACTGGAAGCGATCATTTCCAAACCCAGCATGAACTGTCTAAGCGCTGGCTCACCGAAACGCTTCCTTCAACTGTAATGACACTCAAATACACGCGCCCGGTCTAAAATTTGGCGTCCTAGCAGTTTGTCTTATGTTTTATCGAATCTAAAGGACCGTCTTAACAAACTAAACTTTTCATCATAGCCGAAGGAGAACATCTAGGTGTTTCAAGCCAAAGCGAATTTTTCTCCCTTCGCGGTCATTCGCCAGCCATGATTGCGTTTGCTCAAACTTTTCCCCCACACTGCACATTGCATTCCGTTCCGGGATTGGATTCCAGAACTGTGCGCCGAGGGATAGAAAGTTGTGTTTTCACCTCCTTGCCTTCGATCCTACCCCCTCCTCCGCTGAAGCCATGAATCTTGATTGTGTGCGGCTCGAAACTTCGCCTCCCCCGGACCAAATGCATTTGGAGAAACTTATTGCGCCGAGAATCTTTTTCTCTCATTCGATTCGAATTTTCTCTTTGAGTCACGGTGCAAAACAAAACTGATTTTTCGCACCATAGCTTTCTGGGTTGAACGGAATGGGGTAGAATGGAAAAAGAATGGAATATAAATGGGAAAAACCAACACCGAACACAGAAATTAATCATGCAGGCAGCAAAGAAACAGGAAGCAGGATACCACCGGGCACAGAGTCTTCAAATTGGGAGCCGGTTAGAAGAAGTTTCGAGTTTTATTTTCTCTCGGTTTCGGAGTTTCCTAAAAGCACCGTTGTTTGCTCGTGTATTTCGTCCCCATGCCCAAGAAAGACACGCGTTCCACCGACAGACGGCGAGGAATATTTTTTCCATTCTGCCGGAACAGCATCTGCCGCCGGTCGGTGAATGTAGTTTCAGGCCGTTCCTTCCGATTCGTTCTAATAATCTTGAGCAGAGAGCAAAAAAGAAAAGAAAACAGAAATCGTCCCTCCCAAAAGGACTTCGCGTCAGATGGGGTTTCGCTGTCGGTGGCCGTTGGTGAAACGTTTCCATCACCGTGCCGTTGTCGTTCGCAGACGGATAAAATGCAAACGGCAATAAAACACACGGACTCTGCTGCCTCCGGATCGGCATTAGGGTGTGCTTTAGGGTAAGCTTTCCCCCGTGAAAACTGAACCCTTTTTGTCGCTTCGATACTGCTTTCGAAGGTGACCAGCTCTTGTCGAAACGGGGTCAACGTCCTCAACTGCGTGCAAGTGGAAATCAAACTTCTACCAACCACGTTCACAGTTGTCTAACAAACCGATATGTGGAAATATACGATCGAGCTGAAGAAGCGGTTTGCTCTGCCTGTTTGCCTTCATAATATCGATTATCGATCGCGAAAACGGGGAGAAAACACGGGCCTGATGTTGCATGGAGTTTCCTGTTTTTCTCTTATCATTTAAATAACATTTTGATTGCACGTTTTATCAAAGCAATTAACGCCGGGCACCCTCGCCGGCCATATGGTGCCGGTTATCGCTTAGATAAGACACGCACTGTGTGTGTGACGCACAATTTTACCCCGTTGCGAAACCGGTTCGTGTTGCCATATATAAATTCCCATCCATCCTTTCGGGCATGATATCGGTACACAATCGGTTGCGAAAGCGAACGTTTTTTTTTTCTTTCACTTTTAGCGAGGGCTGAAGGCGCCTTTGCCTTTGGGTTAGTTTTTCTGAATATATGTATATTTTTTGCTAACCGTGCTAAGCGATAAAAAGGCAAACGAGCGGTCGAACTTGATTGTTTTGTATTTTTATTTGAACATCGCCGCACCGTGATAATCAATTAAGCCATCATGCAATTTGCACAAAACATGCTAATGTGTTTTTTTTTCGTATTCTGAAGGGACATTTGATTATATAACACATATATTATGGGTTATGAAAAAACAAAATGGAATATTCGTTCGCATCCAAAAGGTTTTGTTCAGCAAATTCGCGAAATTTGAATGAAAGCGCATACCTAAATTCATTAGAACGATACGCTTTAACGCCACCACGCTTTCATTGAAATTTAAATTTAATCCCTTCTGCGAGCGATTTGATTAACAACGTACACTAAGGGGCTGCTCTAGAATAAGTCTGATGAGACAAACGACAAGAACAAACGTATGACGCTGTATGGAGGTGCTCGAGAAAAGTCTGTCAAACATCGACGAACTTTTGTCGTCATACAAATCTGGTTGTTTTTGTCGGTGACACACCTTGGCGCTATCAATCTTGCTAAAAAACATGCATGTGACACACCTTTCAAGTTGAACCTTGGTTGAAAAATTTTTCAGATGATGGATTTTGGATACAATCGTTGTAAAAATGAATCAATTTTGCTGTAGATTTCCACAAAATAATTTTGTATAAACATTAAAAGCCTGCATGCTATGGTAAATCTCTATTAAACGGATTTTTTTTGTTACCGCTGGGTGTAACCGCGACCTAATTTTGTTTGACAGCTTGTCGGACGACAATTTGTTGGCCGACAAATGCTAGAGCACTCGTAAAACTTGTCGTTGTCGTTTGTTTCATGAAACTTATTCTAGAGCAGCCCCTAACACCCACACACGCACACACACTCTCCAATACGCATGCGATTTGCTTGCTGTTATTTTATGCAAATCGCGCGCGCGCTCGTTCAAGTTTGGATTTAATTATTCGCAAAATCTTTCATGGGACATTCCGTCCTTGCCCGCCGTAGAATCGTATGTCACTTCCGCAGCATGTGTGACTCCGGCACGAACCGGAACATCAGTGGCAGCAACACAAGACGACTACGTCCTTTCACGCGACATCTTTCACGACATTACGCAGCGTTGCCGAAAATTAGAACCAGCAAACTTTCGGGCTCGTCACACGGGCTCGTCGGGAAAACGGCGGTAACGATCCGCTCATAAATCATTCCGCCGAACGCGCTTCGACCGCGGATGAGATGCGGCCTGACGATTGTCATGTGGCAGCCGTATTCGGGCATCCGGCGGTAAAGGCGGCTGCGGCTTTTCTCTAATCAGCGTTGAAGCATTTTCCGGCTGCATGCGTCTCCGCTAGGAGGCAAGCCGGTCTGATTACTAGAGCAGGCGAAATAAACCCACCGGTGGCGAGGTTTCGACTCTTTATTTTGCGTATGTGTGCTGTAGTGTATCCGCGAACTCCTCCGTGAAGTTCGTTTATCCCCGGCAGGCGCAACCTGCGTCACGTGGGAAAGGCTTTGCCAGGGCACCTAATAATACACGCGGTGCCCAGGTTAAGGGTGTTTTATCTGCCGGATCCCGGAGACCCTCTATCGATCAG
>KZ070383.1:700-25827 GCA_002091845.1 Anopheles cracens
CAACAACAACTTAAGCCTTAAGCTGGAATTTTCAGTCGGTCCACCACCGTTTAAAATGGTTATAAACACTTTTATCCATACCGGGCCATAGCCATCAGAATGCCACTAGTTCAATATATTTATATAAAAAATACTCACGAATTAACAACAAGAGTCCCACAGCAACAGCAACAGCAAAACTGCAGCAGAAAGCTCCCTCCCATTCCGAACGCTCCACACAAACACACATCACACACAGTTGCCGAAGAAACGTGAGCCGTCAGCTAACGCAGACAGTCCCTAGAAGGGCAAACACTACCAATAGGCTAGCTCAAAGAACGTCTGCGAATTGCGTGTCAGCAGAGGGTCGCTGATCCTGCTACACACAGGAAGCCAAAACGACTACAGCACGAACCAAGCAATGTCCAAACGAACGCGAAAACACGAGAACCATAAAATCGCAAGCAAGAGCGACCTAGTGTGTAAGTTACAGAAAAGTGAAACAAACTACCAGAAAAAGCACGTCTCACGAAAAGCGCAATAGCAAAACGAACGGAACGCACGTTCCGGAAGGGAAAACGGAAAGCGAAAGATAAACGTGACAAGAAAGCTGCTGCTGCTGCTGCTGCAACCAAAAAATAAATAAATATAGCAAAAAAAAAAACATATTTATTGTTCCATTTGCATTTGTTTCGCGTAGGTGGGAAAAGAACGGAACGGAAGTAGAAGCGAAATTATGTTTCCCACAACACCCATTTTGTGTATTCTGTTAGGCAAATTTTAATAAGAAAGTGAAACTATAGCGCAAAAACAAACAAGGTGAACAGTACATTAACACCTTAGCAAAGCATGCGAAGAAGTGTACACACACACACGCACACACGAAAACAGAAAGAAGCAGCGAAAAGAAACAAGAAAAAACATACGCAAAACACACTCCTAAACACTAAACACAGAAGAAGAGAAAGAAAGAAATGAAGTTGAAAAAAAACAGTACACAACAAAGCGAGCGGAGCGGAGATGTGTGAAAACTAGATGTGCGAAAAGCGACTAGAGAAAAAAAAACAAAACCGAAAACATGAGTGTAGAATGATCGCGTAGTGCGAGCGCACACACTCACTCACACACACACGGTGACATATGTATCGTTTCGTCATAACTTTAAACGATGAAAAAAGACAGAAAATAAACAAATTTAAATAAAAATCAGTACCGAGCTGGGAGTTTTTCACTTCGACCGTTCGTCCGTGATGACCACCTCGATGGCCAGTTTCTTACCGGAGCACCCTGTGCGATGCCCCCTTTTTTGGGATGCTGGTAACAGTGGTACATAAACAGTCCGACTGCGCATGATCGCAATTTTCCTGCCAAATAGCGTTCCTTGGGAGTAGTGTTAGTAACAGCAGCAGCAGCAGCTGGTCAGCTGTTGAAAATCGGCAGTCTCTCCCGTCCAGTGCCGTCTCATTCTTAAGCGCTGTGCAACGTTCTGTGATACTGTAGCACCAGCTGTGATTGCTGTGATAAAAGAAGTAGAAGGAAACGGTCAGTTCATCTTATCAGTAAGCAAAACCGTCGTCGATAGTACCTACGGCAGCGGCAGCGATGCTTCGTTTTTCCCTGTACCGGGTGGTGGTGCTGCTGTGCGTCGGAATCATCCTGTACACGGCGATCCGCTGGTTCCAGATCCTGGTCGGGAGGGAGCCCGACAGCAGCCGACACTTCCAGCACACCTGCAACATGACCGAACCGTACCGGCACGAGCTGGAGCGGCTGTTCGAAAGGTTGGTGGCTGGGCTGGCGTTGGTGGCGCGTGTTTCAAGGTTTCGCTTCCCTCCTGCAGGGTGCACCGGTTGCTGCTGCAGCACGGTCTCACGCACTTCCTCTGCTACGGGACGCTCTGGGGGCAGATACGGATGGCGAAGATGCTGCCGTGGCGCGAGAAGGCCGAGTTTTGCGTGCTGAACGAGGAGCTGATGCGCCACGAGGAGGCCCGCTTCATACGCAACTTCTACGCGAACGAACTGCAGATCCACTACCTGCACGCGGAGGGCATCTACCGGGTGTTCGCCAACGAGCCGATCGCGCGGCGTGCCCCACCGTACGTGGACCTGGTCGTGTTCCAGCTGGACGAGACGGTAAGCAGTCGTGCAAACAAAAGAATAAACAGTCATACATCGCTACTTGAGATCTGTTTTCCCACCACAGCAGGGAATGTACAAACGGGTTGGCTGGAAGCGACGGCTGCTACCACCGCACTGCGATTGGACACCGTCGCTGGAGTGTTTCCCGGTGAACCTGCTGCAGGGCACACTGCCCAAACGGCCGCTCGGACGGCTGTCCTACACCGTGCCGATGGGCGGCATCGAGCTGCAGAAGTACCACTATCCGGACAACTGGTGGAAGGACGTTAAGGTGCGCAACTGCAACCTGCACTAGTGCCAACACAACCCGCTCAAATAAAGCTATATCTAGTGTAAGTGGAGTTCTTTCGCGTTCGTTTGCTTCGGATGCCCTTCGCTGGCTAGTTTCGGTGGCACACGCAATCCATGTTCTAGTGTAAAACTGTTTCAATGCATATACAGGTTGTTGAAATAGTATTTTTTTATTCTTTACGAATCTCTGTGGGCGTGTAGTGTGTGTATTGTGTTTATATACGCGTGTTTGTGACCGCAGCCGGTTTGCGTATTTTGCCTCGTGCTACACACAGCATCCGCACACTTTGTACCGGTTTGTATCCGCTATGCACGGAGCGTTAGATATCTCCAACCACCCCAATCCCATCAACTTCCAGTTCCCATATGTCCAGTTTCAGTTTTAACCGCACGAGATGAACAATATCCACACGTTCGTGCTTTTAGCCGGTTATGCACCAACAAAAAACCAAAAAGAACCATTACAACGAAAGTGTAACGTTGCAGTGGGAAAAGGGAAAGAACCCGAACAAAACAACAGTGGACTACTGCCGCAGGATGTTGCTTCCCAAAGTCCGTCCATGACGGGTGGTCTTCTCTTTCGCGTTTCAAACAGAACGTTTAATTGACTCTTGGCATGCTGTCGGAAACCACACACTTCCTTAAGCGCGTACATTATTATATAACGTGTTAATTTGAATTTGATTGAATTTTATCCTACACCGCAGCGTCCTTGGTTGGGTTTCCTCTATTCTCTCATCGTTTGTAAGCAGGTTCCATCGATGTTTCATTTTGGGTTGCACAGCAAACAAAAGTGGATTACAGAAAAAAGGCATCTCCATTGAAAAGAAGCGTTTGAAAAGAGTTACTCGACTAGTTTACCCCACTGGCTGCATACCCAGAACGGAATAACAATTAACCGACCAATTGAAACGTTATTAAGGTGCCAATAAAGCGTGTTGTTCTGCGGATTGCATACACTTACTGGTGCCAATTTGCATGATCAGCCCAAAAGTATACAATCTGCATGACGCGATGCTTTACTTACATATCATTAACGTTTTACTAGATTAGTCGTAGTAATGCTTTCCAACCGGGGTACTTTCTGAGGTTAATAGTCTCCTAGGTCACCACAACCCAGTCAAACGCCAGACGAATCGGTCCGATCCGATTACATGCTCACTTCCACCAGAATAGCAAACGAAGATGTAGCTGCAAACGGAAAACTGTAGAAAAAAAGTAATCAACCAAAACAATAATGCAAGATTGTTCAACTGTGCAATTTACATGGCATTCGTAAAATGATACAACATAATGAACATACACCTTACAATGACCCGGGAGGTGGAGACGTCCACGGGTGGTGATGTTCTATAGTTTCGTTACACCGTCATGTCAACCGAAACTCGCTCGCCCTACCCGCTACGCGACAATCCTCTGCGCTCCCTCTCATTTGGCGAATAAAAAATATCAGATTGGATGGGTGGCCTGCAGGTAGCAATCACTCCGGCAACCGGACGCGGAACGGGTGGCGAAGAGATCACTGCGGAAGATGAGACATCAGCACAAACCGGACGCACCGGAAGTTGGTGGACGCGGCGTGGATCAGGCATTAGCACACAAAACGGCACACTAAAACGATGCCTTCGAGACATGCGCTTTATGTGCTCCTTCGCCCTCACCTCCCCTCACTTCCCCCAATCCCACCACAAAGGCGGCAGGCATAATCGACATTGGCAGGATCGTACTTAGCCTTTGTCAAAACGCTGTCGGCGCACCACAAAACCACAACAGCATCCGCACACTTTGTACCGGTTTGTATCCGCTATGCACGGAGCGTTAGATATCTCCAACCACCCCAATCCCATCAAGTTCCAGTTTCAGTTTTAACCGCACGAGATGAACAATATCCACACGTTCGTGCTTTTAGCCGGTTATGCCCCAACAAAAAACCAAAAAGAACCATTACAACGAAAGTGTAACGTTGCAGTGGGAAAAGGGAAAGAACCCGAACAAAACAACACACTACCTGCACGCGGAGGGCATCTACCGGGTGTTCGCCAACGAGCCGATCGCGCGGCGTGCCCCACCGTACGTGGACCTGATCGTGTTCCAGCTGGACGAGGCGGTAAGCAGTCGTGGAAACAAAAGAATAAACAGTCATACATCGCTACTTGAGATCTGTTTTCCCACCACAGCAGGGAATGTACAAACGGGTTGGCTGGAAGCGACGGCTGCTACCACCGCACTGCGATTGGACACCGTCGCTGGAGGAAACCGGTAACACAACAGCAACATTCACTGTTCACTCCTGCCGTTTTCTTATCATCGTGTTTTTTTTTCGCTCGACTCCTACTCGTCCCCTTGATCACTTGACTTTCCTTCCTGTGCGCGAGCCGCGCGCTTCACTGATGCCAGCGCTCCGCCATGGGAAAAAAATGTAAACTTAACAAAACGCTGTACTTTGTAATGGTGCGTTAATGCATACTGACTGCGCCCGTCGCCCTGCCGTCTCCCGTTCCCTTTCCTCACGCTCAGGACAGATGGTTCTTCAAGAGCCGATCTCTCCCAACTTGTGTGCTGGCGTGCGGCGGGCTTGCTGGCTAACGCGTTCCTTCCCCCAGGGCCCCGTTCCCCACAAAATACCCCCTTTTGCCGGCCAATTTGCTTTTTTGCTGTTTGCTTCCTCTTGTTCTTCTTCTACCCCTAAAACGCTAAACCAACAATAGTATTAACTTATCTGCGCACACCACCGCGCATATCCGCCGCACTCCGAGTACGCGGCTATACGCGTGTATGTGTGTATATGTGTGTGTGCCGGGGGTTCTCTGCCGCTGTGGGACCTTCCCATGGGGGGGGGCTTAGTTCGTCCTTCGGACGTCGGTCAGGTGGTTCGTATCATTCGAGTGCATCGTATTGTAGCTCATCGCCCCGTAGATGCCGGCACCGGACATGGCCGGCAGTTCGGATGCGCCGCGCGGAATCAATCCTCCTGCAGCGCCTCCGCCACCGCCGCCACCACCACCCTTATCACTGCCGCCCGCACCACCGCCGGGCGCACCCGAGTCCCGCTCCGGGCTCCGGATGAGCAAGCTGGCACTGTTCACACCGCTGCACCCGGTCGGCGAAGCTTCCGCACTAACCGAGGCATGTGCAAAGAGAAGCTCACTCGTCGCGGAGCTCCAATTCTCAGCGCTACTCGCGCAAAATATGACGTAATATGTCGTCGACGACAGAGCACATGCGACAGCGGGCGTACGGTTGGTACTTTTCATATCATTACTCTTCCCCGTGAGCTGATAAGATACGCGCTGGCGCTCGGGCTCGGGACGATAATCTTGTCCGACCGCGGGGAAAATGAAATCCATCCTCGCCGCGGGGGAATCTGACGACCTTGCGCCACGGAAGACCGGAGGAAGAGACACCGATGGTTTACAAACAAAACAAACCACTCGCAAAACCACGCCGGAATGGTTGACCACGCTAACCCGGTTGCTGCTATCAGCTGTGCGCACAGCGCGCTCATCCAGTTTGCACCGGCCAGTGCAAGCCAATTGCATCGCGACTGTCACAAAGCCGATATATATCGGTGCGTCATCTTGATCACGTTTTTTCGTTGTAGCTGCAACCGCTCATCAATTAATTCTTCAATCAACCGGTCGCGGCAAGCGGCCTGAAAGCGGTATGTGTTAGACAGGGTCTCTCCCTCTCCCCGTTAGGTCCACTTCCCGGGCCCGGGAGATTAGATCCATTGTTTGGTCTATCTCGTCACATAGGGATGATATACAATCGCGCGACCCGCAGCACGCAAGATCATCGCGCACGGTTGAAACTATTTCCCTGCGCGGATGCAGCCACAGATGAGACTGTACATATATTCAAAAACAACATCTCTAGGGTAACGACAAATAAGCGCACATGACCGCCGGGCACATCACATCCAATCTTAAAGATGCCCGCTGCAGCTGTGTGTGACAAACATGTATTTTTAGCACTCGCACTCGCACCGAAAGCAAACGAAAGCGAGCAAAGGATTGGCAGACAGTGGTGAAAAATCGCCTTTCGATGGGAAGTTGAATGTCCTTTCGGTCGCATGTACATCTTGTCTATAAAATTCACTGGAAAGGTTTGGGTATTTTCCGTGACTCACCAAGAGGTCGCGTCACACGAGAGAAGGTTGCAGCGATACCGTTTGCCTCTGATTTGGTTCGGGTCTTCTTTGGCATATTTATGGCTACCCTTCCATCACTGTCTTGAACGATTTCTTATAAGTTCGATCATGACGTTTGATAAGCAAACTCTGTCCAAGATTGGCCAAATAGTTTGGTGTAAAATCGTAAAGTACACGTAACAACATAAACTGACTCAAGCGTAACGTTTGGGCCGTTGGGGTTCGTACGTACGTGACTTTGGCGGCGTGTGAACACTCCCGTTTCGAGCTGTAAACGAACATTATAGTAAATGTGACGTGATCCTGACGAACGACACTAGCCGCTGCACGTCCGCACCCGTACACCGGGGGGGCAAGTGTGCATTCGTTTCTCGCTTGCACGTAGTACGATCGACTGCATTCCAATAGTGGCGGGTAGTACGCGCGCCCGCTACTCCCACGGATTCACACAACAGCGCGCACAACGTCATAGATCAGCTTCCTACTTGAGATAGAATGCATCCACATAGCGATGATATAGGTTGGGGATTGAGGCCGCCATTTATATATCTTTTTATCCCAATTGTAGCTGCAATCGACCACCTTTCTACGTTTGTATCTCGAACGTTCTTGGAGTGTGAACACAGTACTGCAAATGTGTCGCACTCCAGCAGATGCTTTATGGATGTGTGAATAGCAAAACCGAACAGCTCATTAAACAAATTTCACTCTTCGATCAATGAGAAATATTCAGCTCACCAGCGCATTATCTTCCTTCTCTATTGCTGGCGGCCTGGCGAAGAATGTCTACGATGCGCTACACAGCGCAACAGAACACAGTTGACTGTAAGGCGCGGGGTAGAGAGCCACGCCATCGGTTTGGCCTTGAAATTCGCACCGTCATCGCCGTCGCGAGCGCACGACACAACCGCGCACGAGAGTGTGGAGCCGAGCACAAACTAATAGACCGCGGGGTCGTCAATGACTTGCGACCTCCCGGTTGTATTAAAGGTGTAGAATGTACATGGGACATCAAAATCGAGATCGTATCCCCTATCAGTGCATACGGTTGGGTCGAAGTGAAGCTAGCCCCAAGGGCGGAATGCAAAACCGCCTGGAGAAATGCTTTCTACACCTTGGGTGAAGAAAGCAGTTGAAGAATACGACGGCAGCGGCATCATTTGGGCCCAGTAAGGTCCACCGGCCCGATATTGATTTTCATCGTACGCAAAATGTGTGCTAGAAAAAGCGAACTCTGCCCCACCGTTCACCCGAAACTGATGGTAGCCGCTCCCTATGGCAGCCCAAGGTTAGGCGTTCCACCACAAGTTCATGGAACTAAACCAAGGTTCATTTGGCCGAACCGTTGTACCTCCGTTGATGGCCACCAGCTACTACCAGCTGGTCGATCGACTGCATTCCAATAGTGGCGGGTAGTACGCGCGCCCGCTACTCCCACGGATTCACACAACAGCGCGCACAACGTCATAGATCAGCTTCCTACTTGAGATAGAATGCATCCACATAGCGATGATATAGGTTGGGGATTGAGGCCGCCATTTATATATCTTTTTATCCCAATTGTAGCTGCAATCGACCACCTTTCTACGTTTGTATCTCGAACGTTCTTGGAGTGTGAACACAGTACTGCAAATGTGTCGCACTCCAGCAGATGCTTTATGGATGTGTGAATAGCAAAACATCGTCGCGATCATCTCCTTCGAGCACTCGTACGCGCCGAAGTAGAGCGCGTGGGCCGGCCCGGCTCCGGCCACGACCGCCATCACACCCCGGAACGGGCGCATCACGCCCTCGTGCCGGATCATGTCGCGCAGCGTCGACACGATCGTGTCGTGCGCCTTCATGTGTGTGAGCGATTGCATGCGGGTCTTCACCGAGTCGAGCGGGTACATGACGCAGTGCTCCATCACGCCGGCGATCGCGCCCGCCGTCATGATGGCCGGTACGCTCGACGTCGGCAGCTGCTCATAGTCGTCCAAATTCATGACATATACCGCCGTGTGAGAGGCGCGGGCAGGTAAGATGGGTGGTTTGCTTCCCCACCGAGGTTCCGGTCAGCCGGTCGCTTAGCGCACCGGAGCTGCTGGGCAATGTTGCTGCTGTGGCACGCGAAAAACGAGCGCACGCAGACACGTGCACGAAGCTTGAGATGATTCCTGCCGCTTATCGTTAGATACTCAACATTCTCCACTCGAACGGGAACCTGCCGACGTAATCTAAAACGAGCGCAGAAAGAAAAGTAAGAACATTGTTAACAACAAATAAGATAAAAGCATGTTGACGAACGGAAAATATATGGCGCATTTGTTTGGACGTAATTAAAAAAAAATCATGATCTGTCCAACAACAAGGACCACGAGAGATTGAAACTTGGAAGGTGCTCTTAGGGACTACTTTCCTAACCAGAAACAATCAGGAACACTTATTCTCAAAGTAAGAAAGAAAAACTTGTTCTTCTATACTCCCCGTAAGAAGAAAATTGTAGTAACAACAAATTGAAACTTCAAATTATCTTAAACAAACGCACAGAGCACTATGTGAAGTTAGCATCAAAACGAAGTTCGATTCCTTGCCCTTATTATCTGCAATATTGCCCGAGCAATATTGCAAATGTTCGCAATCGATTCAAAATAAAACACCTCATTCACTCAATAAGTCGAACCGAACAAGATTTCCCAACCAAGCAGGTTCAGAGTTCGGCTCGCTCGAAGAGTCGTTATCGTCGTTGTGAGGCACAACCGTATAGTTACACGATTGCGAAAGGTGTTTGTGATAATTAAACATCCGGAGCACATCCCTCAAATGATAACCGCCGGTCGCAACAGTTTTCTTTTCGGGTGGGTTTTTAATTCAATACAATTCGCACAACAATCACGCTCGTTCATGTGGATTGAGGGGGGGGAGCAGCATAACAATATACGGGCGAAAATTATTGCTCCAATTGGATGCACAATAGGCTCAACTTTAACTGAACCGTAAGTAGCAGCAGCAGCAACAGAACCTACACCACCACTTCCCTTATCGAACTGTTTCCGCTGCTGTAAGGTTTTATCAAATACACGTTATCGCATGTTGAAACGTCCGTGGCTACGGTAAGTTCATCATCTTTCCACCTTCCACTAAAAGTAGCGCCGGTTTACTATGCTTAAGCTATCCGCGAAGATATGTGGCTTCTGGGGTACGCACGGCACGAAGCAAACGAAACCACTAGAACAGGTTAGTGCACTGTCACTACTGATATAACTGTCGTGTGGTTTGTGGCGATAAGCAAACAAAAAAAACCCGACAGCATGATTCAATTCCTAACCTAATCGTACAGTTCACGCACATCTAAACGGCCCCGGTGCAGATGATGGATGGATGGAAGCTCAAGTCGCACACTTACTACACCACACCGTGAACGCCGTCTAACGCAGGAGATTCGGTTAAGAACTCGCCGACCGCATCCACCGTCGAACCGCGACTTGTTCGCGATCGTACCGCAAAGCAAATGCCTAGACGCTGGTCAAGTACGGTATCATTTATTTACAATAAGAAAAAAAAAAGGAACCCCCACTCAGCCGCCGGGCCAGCAGTTATCATCACACTGGTCTGGTCTTCTCTCGGCCAGGATGCATCATGTGCAAAGAGAAGCTCACTCGTCGCGGAGCTCCAATTCTCAGCGCTACTCGCGCAAAATATGACGTAATATGTCGTCGACGACAGAGCACATGCGACAGCGGGCGTACGGTTGGTACTTTTCATATCATTACTCTTCCCCGTGAGCTGATAAGATACGCGCTGGCGCTCGGGCTCGGGACGATAATCTTGTCCGACCGCGGGGAAAATGAAATCCATCCTCGCCGCGGGGGAATCTGACGACCTTGCGCCACGGAAGACCGGAGGAAGAGACACCGATGGTTTACAAACAAAACAAACCACTCGCAAAACCACGCCGGAATGGTTGACCACGCTAACCCGGTTGCTGCTATCAGCTGTGCGCACAGCGCGCTCATCCAGTTTGCACCGGCCAGTGCAAGCCAATTGCATCGCGACTGTCACAAAGCCGATATATATCGGTGCGTCATCTTGATCACGTTTTTTCGTTGTAGCTGCAACCGCTCATCAATTAATTCTTCAATCAACCGGTCGCGGCAAGCGGCCTGAAAGCGGTATGTGTTAGACAGGGTCTCTCCCTCTCCCCGTTAGGTCCACTTCCCGGGCCCGGGAGATTAGATCCATTGTTTGGTCTATCTCGTCACATAGGGATGATATACAATCGCGCGACCCGCAGCACGCAAGATCATCGCGCACGGTTGAAACTATTTCCCTGCGCGGATGCAGCCACAGATGAGACTGTACATATATTCAAAAACAACATCTCTAGGGTAACGACAAATAAGCGCACATGACCGCCGGGCACATCACATCCAATCTTAAAGATGCCCGCTGCAGCTGTGTGTGACAAACATGTATTTTTAGCACTCGCACTCGCACCGAAAGCAAACGAAAGCGAGCAAAGGATTGGCAGACAGTGGTGAAAAATCGCCTTTCGATGGGAAGTTGAATGTCCTTTCGGTCGCATGTACATCTTGTCTATAAAATTCACTGGAAAGGTTTGGGTATTTTCCGTGACTCACCAAGAGGTCGCGTCACACGAGAGAAGGTTGCAGCGATACCGTTTGCCTCTGATTTGGTTCGGGTCTTCTTTGGCATATTTATGGCTACCCTTCCATCACTGTCTTGAACGATTTCTTATAAGTTCGATCATGACGTTTGATAAGCAAACTCTGTCCAAGATTGGCCAAATAGTTTGGTGTAAAATCGTAAAGTACACGTAACAACATAAACTGACTCAAGCGTAACGTTTGGGCCGTTGGGGTTCGTACGTACGTGACTTTGGCGGCGTGTGAACACTCCCGTTTCGAGCTGTAAACGAACATTATAGTAAATGTGACGTGATCCTGACGAACGACACTAGCCGCTGCACGTCCGCACCCGTACACCGGGGGGGCAAGTGTGCATTCGTTTCTCGCTTGCACGTAGTACGATCGACTGCATTCCAATAGTGGCGGGTAGTACGCGCGCCCGCTACTCCCACGGATTCACACAACAGCGCGCACAACGTCATAGATCAGCTTCCTACTTGAGATAGAATGCATCCACATAGCGATGATATAGGTTGGGGATTGAGGCCGCCATTTATATATCTTTTTATCCCAATTGTAGCTGCAATCGACCACCTTTCTACGTTTGTATCTCGAACGTTCTTGGAGTGTGAACACAGTACTGCAAATGTGTCGCACTCCAGCAGATGCTTTATGGATGTGTGAATAGCAAAACCGAACAGCTCATTAAACAAATTTCACTCTTCGATCAATGAGAAATATTCAGCTCACCAGCGCATTATCTTCCTTCTCTATTGCTGGCGGCCTGGCGAAGAATGTCTACGATGCGCTACACAGCGCAACAGAACACAGTTGACTGTAAGGCGCGGGGTAGAGAGCCACGCCATCGGTTTGGCCTTGAAATTCGCACCGTCATCGCCGTCGCGAGCGCACGACACAACCGCGCACGAGAGTGTGGAGCCGAGCACAAACTAATAGACCGCGGGGTCGTCAATGACTTGCGACCTCCCGGTTGTATTAAAGGTGTAGAATGTACATGGGACATCAAAATCGAGATCGTATCCCCTATCAGTGCATACGGTTGGGTCGAAGTGAAGCTAGCCCCAAGGGCGGAATGCAAAACCGCCTGGAGAAATGCTTTCTACACCTTGGGTGAAGAAAGCAGTTGAAGAATACGACGGCAGCGGCATCATTTGGGCCCAGTAAGGTCCACCGGCCCGATATTGATTTTCATCGTACGCAAAATGTGTGCTAGAAAAAGCGAACTCTGCCCCACCGTTCACCCGAAACTGATGGTAGCCGCTCCCTATGGCAGCCCAAGGTTAGGCGTTCCACCACAAGTTCATGGAACTAAACCAAGGTTCATTTGGCCGAACCGTTGTACCTCCGTTGATGGCCACCAGCTACTACCAGCTGGTGCCAGGTGGGTCGTTACCGTAAGCAGAAGAGAAAGTTTGTTTGCAAGCATTGCGAACGAGAATCAACGTTCACTGCTCACCTGGTGGGTTCTGTCTAGCTAGCAACGCCACAAAAAAAATCTTCGTGATGTTAGTTTGATGCGTTTTTTGATATTTTTAGTACATCGCAACCGTTGACGGCTGCCGATCAGACGACGACGACGACGACGACGGGACACCGTGTTTTGGTAGATGAGGTCTCAATAAATCTTGCATACCTGTGTCCTCTATCTGTCTATTTCGGTCCCCGATGATATCGACGTTCTAGGGCGGGCCGATATTTCAACAAGTTTTGTTTTATTTCCCCTTGTGCGGGCATATTATTAAACCGGTGTGACACATATGGCAACATAACAAAGCATGAAAAGTTTATTACTATCGCAAGCAAAACCCACGCAAAGGCATTGTGGATCGGCTCACCAGACTCTCACTATCCACGCGTAAGGACACCCCCAGCGAGCGCCGATGTGTTGGTGCCGAACGCACACACCAACATTGCGATAGGCAGGGCAAAAAATCAATAAAACTGGGTACGGGTACGGACAGAATTTCACAGTTGCTTGGGTACTATTTTCTCGGCACGAGAACACCGAGAGTTACAGCAACTACAGTTGGTAGTGTTAAAGCTTATTTTGTTTTAACTATTATCCACGGAGACAACCAAAACAGCTTTTTATCACAAACATAAAACTGTTTGTAAGCGATAAATAAACGTACGCAATAGAATTTAATATCGCAGCTGGTATGCACAGCTTTATTAGGCATGCCTCTTTGAGTATACACTAATTGCAGGTTTGTAAATTATTAAACCATTTGCACGTACATGCCCCAATAGCATGTATGTATATAAAAGGGGAACTACATGAAAGAAATTGCTGTTTTCAAGGTTTAAACATTGTTTAATATATTTAACGTTGAGAGAATGTTCACTGGAAAGGTGTGAGCCTGAAACCAGACTTTTCCCAGATTTTGCAATCTGTATATTATGGAATCTCTTTTATTGGAGCACGGTTTGGATTTTTTCAGCAATATAATTCAAAGCCATAGATTAAATTCGATTAATCGATTGGAATTTAGTTGAACGAAAGAGAGCAAATGACCTTAGGATAGATATATCTGTTAGTTCATCTGGATCACGACGCTTTCAATGAAGAAATTTATTCAAATAAAAATAAAAAACACAATTTTCATAAGTAATACATCCTCTGTCTCGCTCTGCACGATGTCCGCTAAGTGTTTAAGCCAGCAATGACAAAAAGAAGCATTACAGATAAACCATAAAATACGATAAAACTTACCACCTTCTTCCGGTAGCTACTAGACTGCCTTTCAAAGTATTGCTGGATAGTCTGGGGCAATTTGTGGTAAAACGGTCGATCTCTTCAACCCACTCTCGATACTGCAAATTTCCCGAGCCTCAATCCACACCAGAGGCTTGATGATTGTAAACGTTAGGAACCTTAGTGGTACTTCACTGGTGTATCATCGATCGACGATGGGCAACGTTAACGTTAACCCTTTCGTACGCTACAGCAACGCGCGAACCAGGGGATATAGATGTAAAATACTGCAAGCAAAACAAAATGGGTACGATATAAATAAGTGCATCGGTGGAGGTGCAGGAAAATTTCAATCCCTTCCGAGAAAGCCGATCTTAGGTGGTATGAAACTCAAAACAACGTCGAATTTGTAAACTACACGGGGGTAAGTGTGTGAGTGTGTAAAGAAAATGTAATTTACCATACATTATACCCTAATTATTCACGCGCCGAGCGAAAGCAAATTATCGCCGGGGTCGACGTATTGGTTTACTGATATGGCAAAAAGCAACACACACACACACGCAGTTTCGTTGTTTTCAATCGATGCAACACCAGTACAAAGTATGAAGATCGCACTCTGATGATATCATTTCGATAATTTTGCTACAAACAATTACATAGTGGACCGGCGGCAAGAATACGCACCATCATTACGCTGATAAGACGAAGAGCTACATTTTAAAAGAAGCGCGACTCACGCTCGCTTCTCAATGTATTGCAAAACAAACAATCTGCTGAAGAGCCAATCCACGCAGCATTTCCGGCGCGCAACCACGCGTTGCACCGGACAGCACAAACAACCGGCGCAGGCTCGAATGACTCAAAGGATTGGGAAGAAAATAAGCATCTCTATCTTCATAAATGAAACACGCTGCTCGCCGATGTGCCTCTTGATTGTTTGTGCCACAGTTACGGTCATAAAACGTCCGGGCGGATTTAAAACTCGTCTCGGCGGTGGGAGTCCCCCCAGAAATCCGCGGAATGTTTAACGAAATGATCGAGCAAACTACCGCAGATCTGCCTGAAAACGAACTACGGAAGTTTTCTTTTCGCTTTCTTTTCGCACTAGCCACCGGCTCGCTTTTGGGGCTGTGCTCGGTGGGCAGCTGCAATCACGTGGAACCGGTTTCTTGCGTTGGTTTGCCGGGTGTGGGTTTTTTTTGTGTGTGTATGCAAGAAGTTAATGTAGAAACAGTAAGCATTGCTCGGTGTCATGAACGAAAACCGGCACAATGGACATGGTGTCTGTTCCTTCACTGTATTCAACTCATATCAGCTTAATTCAGGAAATCGTTGTGATTCGTAGCAGGTCGGCCCGCATCCACTATCGATTTTGATGGCACAATAACATTCGAAGGACGAAACGCTACTGATTACCCCGTTGTCCGATCGGTAAAGGCCGGAAATAGAGTTTCTCTACAAAAAAGACCCTTCTTTCAAAGTCTACTCCTCTACCATAAGTGAAACGTACTTGCCCGAATGCAATTTAAATGTATTCTTCCGATTTGGTGCGCACACGAACGATTTTGTCCCGGTTTCGTTACTGGCTTCAAATGCGGCACGTCTGCTTCCTCAACAAATAGCGTCTCGGCCTGCTGTGAGATGCGATATCGTTCAGCAATTGATGCTCGTTTGTTTCGCAATGTGTTTGCCTTTGCGACCCAACCGCAGCTGTAACGCGGAGCGGCCCTCCCAGATTGTGCAGTTGACGACCGCAGGCCGCCAACTCCTCCACTGTGAATCCCACGATAGTAATGTTTTTTCCATTCTTTTCTACTCCTCACGAGCAAATAAAACGCCCGCTATTCCATTTCAGCGCAGGCACGAGCGCGTGATACGGTGTGTCGGACGGCTTAACTGTGCGCAGCCAGCTCCTATCTCGTAGGACCGCCAGCTCGTGGGTCAGCGGACACTCACACAAGGCCAAGTGGACTAGGTCCGGAAAAAAAGCACTCATCGCTGCTGTTTTGCCCCCGGTTTACCGGTGGAACGGATCAGTATTTTAAAATATATCGTCGTGCATCTAGTGTACCTTGACTAGGAAGAAATGGTTTCGTTTAATTTAAACAGCTGGTAAAATGAGTAATGAAAAACAAACACACTACCATCTGACCCATACAATGATAACACACACACACTCATGCACTTACGTTCCGAATGTAAACATTAAATTGCTAGAAAATAACACAAAATGATCAGCTGTGGTGCCGAGGTGCGATTTTGCAATCGTCAACAATTCCATTCTGGTTGTACCATGTTTTCAGGCCTCGGGTATTGCGCAATTTTTGACAGCTTCTGCTTCGGCGCAACCAAAGCATGCTGATGAAGCCCGAGGAAGCGAGCAAAGTAAAGATCATCCAGAGTGCATTCATCGTCCAAGCACGCATGCTTTACATCCCAAGCAGGCCGCGATGATCGGACGACAGCCGTGGATCATTAAAAATAAACGCTTCCACACACCACTTGTAGCTGCCACAGATGCAGCTCACTAGCTAAGCTAGCTGGTTGGCTAGTTCGCCGATTCGTGAAAGTTTCGCGTGCAGAGAGCATGAAAAGTGTAGCAGCCAACAGCAGCAGCAGCAGCACCAGCAATTGACTCGACGAACACACATCGCAACTCTCGCGACTACTTTTGCATAATCGCTTCCCGTCTTGGCATTAGATTTTACCACCCGATTTGTCGATGACGACGACGACGACGACGGCGACAAACGCAACATTCTTGCTACAATCTCCTCTACTGCCGCGACGAACCGTTCGGACACCGTTCACTTTCTTGCACGCGCTGAAGCAGTTCGCTGCCGAAGATTATTGCTGCTGCTGGCGGACAGTACCATTTCACGTCTATACCCCGGTTTCGATGCACACTCTCGGTTCAGGTTTCGCAGCCGAAAGGGGGTGAGCCTCTCGCACGTTCACGCACGCACAGCTAAACACGCACACACAAACGCACGGACGAACCGAACCCGGACGATTCACACTCGTTATGCCTCAATTGGCCGAAAACCCACCGCTGGTGACCGCTCCGTCATTTGCTTGCGCAACGACTCTGACGACGGGTGAGAAAAATTTTCCTGTCGCTTTTCGGAAGAACGAGCAGATCCCGCACAACCGGAAGCTTAGAGTTACGGACAGAAATCGATGGCACCAGAAACGTTCGGGTGGACAGTAGTCATCAGAAACACACTACTCCATCATCAACATCATCATCGTCAACCCTTCCCGTGGAGGCTGCGTATGCGAAAGGCCGGTGGTGGGGAGGGGACATGCACAATGAAGTTTTACCTCGTACTTTCCCATCTACCTAATGCAGCGCTGCCGAACGTCGTTTCCTAAAAGAAAAGAAAAGCACGGACACCACCGGAACGGTACGGTTTGCGCCGCGAAGCAAGACGCATTGGCAAAACGGTGAGTGAGGGAGTTACCTGCCGATTTACCGATACCGAAACTGGGATCGGATTTTCCGCGATGGGAGAGGGCGATTTTAGAGCCCTTGAGCTATCCCCTGCCAGCGCCAACCGTTCCGGCGTCCAGAGAGAGCCGTCGTCGCAACCGAACCTTCTGTACCGTCGAATATTCCGCTCGTCCTGTAAGCGATTCCGGGGAGACCACCTCCTGCGAATACACGGGTGCTTTGCGCTCCGCTACCGAATGTGTGTTATCACGTAATACGGGTTTCTTCTTCTTCTTCTTGCTTTTCAACGTGGTTGACAGAATGTGCTTCAAGAGTCACGATTTCTATGCATCTACACGGCTAACTAGCAGGTCGCAAATGTTGACGCGTTGCACGTTGTTAGTTGAAAAACACGAGACACGTCTTGGCACGCATTTTACGGTATTTTTTGTACAAAACTTGTCCACTTTTTCGTACGCACACGATTTGTTTTGCTAAACCGCCATATTGATTATGACAGTTTCGCTGTCACGGGATGTTTATTGCGCACCGTTCAATGCTCAATGCTCAGGACTAGCGCTCAGCGGGAACACAGGGTGGTGACGGCTGGTAAAAAATATTTTGCAGGGATTTATTACGCATGTTTTCTTCAGAAAAAACTGATGGAACTTTTTCGACATTTTCTAGGCATGTTAGTTTTTTTACGGAACCATTCTTCAAATGGAAATCATTGGTTTTTATTACATCCCCAAAACATATGCTTGCTTGAGAGAAAAAACGTTTGTTCTGGTTTTCTTTCATCACGGTGCCACTGCAGCTCGTAACGCTCCTATGTCAAACAGTAACGCTTGTGCTACCCAAAGTGTGTAAACAACAAGCCGACACATAACTGCTGGCGCGGAATTGTGTGCATTGCTATTTAATCTAATTAAAACCTTGAACGCATAAATGGTGTGCCGGCAGTGTGTCCATTAAATCAATAAGTTTACCGTGTCCTTCTGTCCGTGCGTGCCCAGTGCTACCGTCAGTTATGTCGTTCAACTTCGGCAACACATCCGGGCTCGGCTCAACGAGCACACCGGCCAAACGTAAGTGCACCACTGAGGGCAGGATCTTTCTTTGGCAGGTTATGTTTACGAATTATTCGAGATCCGATTGTAAACAATCATCAAATGACTCAAACGCTTATTGCGGAAATTGTTTGTAATTTATTGCATCTAATGTGATGGTACAAATAGTATCCCCGTGTTCACTGTACATAGTAAGAAACCGTTTGAAAGTGCGACCGACCAGCCACAATATTCCCTTAGCGTTAACTTTGGTCAGACTCCCCCGCGATTCACCTAAGTAATGTTTGGCCCGGATTGTCTTCCGCGGCAGGGGCAGCCACTGCCGCTTCTCGCTCCTTCGATATGTTTCGCGAATACCGCCGCGTGGATCTGTGGGTGCTGCTTCTTCGCCGGGTCGTTTCTATGGGCGATTGAGGGCCATCGATATTTTGAAATCCTTTCCTGTAACAATGGGCACGGCGTTACCGAGGGTGTCTATTCGTTATTTCATACTCATTGTACCTTTTGTAGCACATGTACCCAAAAATGCCCAGGATGACTATTATGAATACGGAAGTGATCGTAACGGTGATGTAGATGTAGAACATCTGTATTTTGTCCGACAGCATGTCCGACCCGGAGCTCGACTTACTCTGCCACATGTCGGGCACTGGAGGTGAGAGGAAGGAAACGACCGTTCGAAAATCAGCAGACGCTCAACGCGCATATTATCACAAATAAGAAGCTACCTATATAGTTTCCATTCTCATCACTAACGCCCGAGTCCGCCGGAGAAGCCATCGTGGTCGTGGTCGTAGTCGTCGTCGTCGACGTGCTAGTCTGATAGTAAAGCGCCGGCGAACGCGTTGGCGGTCCGGGAAAAATTATCTGTCCTTTGTCGCTGAGAAAACGGTGGCCAGATTTGATGTACATGATAAACACAGCAGCTCGAATGGAATTTTAATCGTGTATTAAGCTACTGCACACACACACACACACAGCCACAAACAAAAACATAAAACAGAAACACCCTAGCGCAACATGCACCGGACAGTTACATTATATTTGCAGCACTGGCCACTTGCTACGTTTGTGGCCACGCAGTTCCAGAATTCCAACTTCACGGCGGTTCACGGCGTCAGTACAACCTCTTCGTGGAAGAGAGAAAAAACGCATCCCCCAGTCGCGAGCAAGTGACACTTATTGGAAGGCAACCATCGAAACCCTTATGCTTCCGCTTCCGAACACTATCACCGACTGAGCACTGCGCCGTGGGTAGTTGAAAGGGCCATCCGTGCGGCACAATGAAACAACAACATTTCTCCTCCACTCCTACTTTGTAGGGTGCCGGAACGAAAAGTAGGCTGTGGACATGTGCCACCCGAGCAAGCCATGCTTATGTCTTGCTCGATAAAGGACGACGGGGAATCCAATTAGCGGCTGCCGGAGCGGTTGACCGATTTTTTCAGCACGAGCCTCGAGGAGCCAGAACGTTCTTACATGCAAAGAACAAAGCAGACTTGCCGGGGTGGAGTGATTTTGCTTACTGTGTTCCAGGAAAACACGAGTATCCGTCGTAATTAGTTTTGGGTAATGATGCGCTATTAGTTTATGTAGCTTAAAATACGTTCCTTTATTGTGAAACAGTTTGGGAACATGGGAACATTGTTTACTCACTGTTGAACTCCTCTAATGTTGACATTTTCTACATTTTAAGTACAAAAACTAAGAAATGATCATCATAACAAGCAAGCCGAATGTCAAGAAATGACAAACGAAACAATATAGCCTCCACCATCAGTAGTGCCAAGCACCGGAGAAGGGTTGCACATGTCGGAAACACATGTTCCATAGCCGTGTGTGGTCCGCAAGATTGGCCAACTTCTCCACTTGCCATTCACGCGTTGTTCACGTGTTCTGCGTGGGATAAATGTGCACGTTGGGGGGAACAAATGCAACATTGCAAGTAATAATCTCATTTACACGTTTGTTTCGTTTCTCCATTTCTATCACCCCTCCCGCCGGACTTCCAGCGGCTTTCGGTAACTTCTCATTCGGTGGACAAACGTCGACGCCAGCCTTCGGTGCCACCGCGGGAGCAGCGCCAGCCTTCGGACAACCGGCAGCCACATCCGCTTTCGGTACCGCCGCAACGCCCGCATTCGGTGCGGCCACCGGCACCGCCGCTACCGGTACGGGCGGCTTCGGAGCGCTGGGTTTCGGTGCCACACCGGCCGCTAGTACGGCGGCAACCTTCGGGTTCGGCACGAACACCGCCACGGCAGCAACGCCCGCGTTCGGTGGGTTTGGTACCGCCGCGACCACCTCAACCGCCGCCCCCGGATTCGGTGCGTTCGGTGCCGCCACAACAGCAACCAGTTCCGCCGCCCCGGCATTCGGTGGGTTCGGTACGGCGGCGCAACCCTTCGGCTCCTCGATTGCGACCACCTCCGCACCGTCGTTCTTCGGGGGGCTTGGTGCGGCGCAACCCCAAGCCTCCAGCGCTTTCGGCGGTTTCGGTGCCACCGGCAGCACCTTCGGCACCGGCACGACGTTCGGGCAGCCGGGTGCAGCCACCGGTGGTGGCTTAAGTTTCGGTCAGACCGCGTTCGGTCAACCCCTGCAGCAGCAACAGCAACAGCTCGCACCGGCCCTATCGCCCGAGGAAACCTTCGTCCAGTCGGTGTTCAACGTGTCCATCTTCGGGGACGAGCGGGACACGGTGATCGCGAAATGGAACTACCTGCAGGCCATGCTCGGCACGGGCAAGTCGTTCTACTCGCACAACGCACCGCCGGTGGAGATAACGCCGTCGAACTTTCTGTGCCGCTTCAAGACGATGGGCTACAGCAAGCTGCCCGGGAAGGACAACAAAACCGGGCTGGTTGGGCTGACGATCAACAAAACGGTCGGACAGATCAAGTGAGTATCGTAAGCCGGTCGTTTTGGTACGGATAGAACGTATCATCTCACCCACCACTTTCCTATTTCTATAGGGAACAACAGCAGCAGTTCATCGCTAGCATGAATCAAATTTTTGGCAACAAACCAAACATTACGATCGTGGTGGAGAACGTAAAGTCGATCAACGATACGAAGGTGCAGGTGGTGATCTACATCGAGGAAAAGTCGACCATCTCGAACGAGGTAAAACGCGTCCTAGCGACGGAAGTCGCCAGCTACCTGAACCAGCCGATGCCGAAACAGCAGCTTACCCAGCTCGGTATCGAATCGGTCGTGGCGTTGGTGTTGCCCGAGGAAGACCAGCTGAAGGAGTACCTGGACAACCCGCCGAAAGGGATCGATCCGCGCATGTGGGAGCAGGCGAAGATGGACAATCCCGACCCGAAACGCTTCATACCGGTCCCGATGATTGGCTTCCAAGACGTGAGTGGGCAGCTTTGATTCTCTCGCCCCAAAACTATGCCCTAATATTATGCATTCTTTCCACTTTCCCACCACGCAGCTCAAGTGGCGCATCAAGTGTCAGGAGAATGAAACCGAAATCCATGCGTCCTACCTGGCGAAGGTGGAGAAGGAGATCGCCGAACTGAAGCAGCGCCACATGAACACGACGGCCAAGATAGCCGACCACCGGCGCAACTTTGCCGAGCTAAGCCATCGCATACTGCGCGTGATCGTGAAGCAGGAGAGCACCCGCAAGCTGGGGCTGGCGCTGTCGCCCGAGGAGGAGGTGATCCGGTCGAAGCTGGAGAACATGCAGGCGCTCGTCTCGACGCCGACACAGTTCCGCGGCCGGTTGAGCGAGCTGCTGTCGCAGATGCGCATGCAGCGCAACCAGTGGGCCCACGGCAACTTCCTGAACGAGTACACGCTGGACAAGGACGCGACGCACGAGATGCAGTCGTTCCTGACGATGCAGCAGAAGGCGGTCGCGTTTCTGATCGACACGATACATAAGGACATGAAAACGCTCAAGGTTATCAGCGAGGGCATGACACAGCTGGTGCAGGGGTAGGTAGAGACGAATCGAACATCTTAACGAAAGGGGAGCGAGTAAAAAACCTTTTCCACATATTTCACTGCTCGTCGGTTAGTTATTCGTTTATTGTGTAATAAAATTGTAAAATGAATAAAAAAAATCCACTGCTAACGCTAAATGGTTCACTGTTTATTGATGATTAAAAAATTGAATTGAAATTGTTGAAAAGATATATTTAATGTTCAAATAATTCGGATATTTCCATGAATTTGTTCCTGCACTCGAACCGTGCATTTCTTAGAAGCATTCATCCCAAAATGATGTTGTTGTACGGATGGGAGTCGACAATCGGATGACCGGGCATCGTGTACCGGGGCGACACGTAGTAAGTAGTTTTCTCCATCGCAACAAAACGATTATGCGGCCAACCGTACATTCCTGGAAGGAAGAGAAATAAAAAAACCTGGATCTTTTCCACTTTCTTTATAAACCTTGGGAACCTTTGTACCGATGTAGATCCATACAGTACATGACATGTACATGGCACATACATACAGTGCATATTAGGAGACTAAAAAACCCTCAGCAATCAAACCCTCATTGTTTCTTGGCCTTAAGTTTAAGCCTAAAATCAAAGTGTTCAAAATCTCTTCCAACATTGCGAATTTCTGAGTGTAAATGACGAATAAAAAATACAACGGACAAGCAAATCTATTGACGTCGTTCCACAACGACAAGTAACAGTACATTGCTAGCTATAGAAAAAAAAATCGTCCCAAACGGCGCACGGTTATGGTACAGTCATCTAAGACGTCAATAGATTTGTATTTTAGTTGGTATAGACAGAAACTCACAATGTGAGAGCATCTTTTCATCATTTGCTGTACCAATACACCTCATGTATGTCGTCCGATGATCTCCCAAACGTGCATAATCGATTTCGGGATCCAGTATGATAGCAGGTATAACAATTTCTTCGCCACGCTATACCGAAACAAGCTTTCCCGTCAATTTCTACCCGTTTTACGTCTGCCCTTCTAGGATGTTGCTCACATATTTCCGCTGCATACTTCCCCCTCCCTGCTTACCAAACCTGCCCCAGCACACACGCGCGCAAATACCTGAACTCAACGTAGGCACCTTCGGTATGTAGCTGCTCACGGTCTTCTCTCCAGCATCGGCATCGGCACCGCGGCTGCTGCGGCCGGACGCACCGGAACCCTCCGCCTCTCGCCGCTTCCGCTCGCGACCCTTTCGCTGCTTCTCGTACTCCTCGTCCTCCTCCTCGTCGTCCGTCTTTTCGTAGGTATTTTTCGGCTTCTGCAAACACTTGAGCGCGTGGGTGTTGGTGCGCTTCCGCCCGCACCGGCACGTGTCGAGCAGCGTCTTGAACATCTGCCGCGACACGAAGAACGACTCGCCGTGCCCATCGTACTCGCGGAGATTAACGTTCTGGTTGCGGGTCTGCTGGATTTCGCGCAATTTCGCGTTGTTGCGCTTCAGGTCGTAGTACTCGGTCGTTTCCGGTTGCGTTATGTAGCCCCACTTCTTCCGGTACTCCCGGCGGCCCTTGCTTTCGAGCTCGATTTGCTCGCGGCTTGCGTTGGAGAGTGTAGCGTTAGTTTCTCGCCCCCCGCATTGGATGTGGAACATTGGCACGCAAGAATGTTACTTACATCTTGCCATCTCGTACAATTGGCTCCAGCGGTGGATGGGTAATCCGTAGTTCTCTCCGCACTGGCTCGGTCATGACGTTGTTTCGCACACCTACTGGGTAAAGTCAGTTCGACAAACTGATCAAACTTGTTTGTACAACGGGTGAACTTATGACTACGTATGCCAAGCATAACCATAGCAACGTATTTGCGGGAACCGGAGTGTGTACAACAAACTGCAAGGGAGCAATGTCGCATGCCATTCCGTATTGAAATGTTGGTATTGCTTAAATTTCAGGTTCTTTGTGATCGAGTATTTAGTTTGCTTATATAACCTAATATATATAGAATGTGTTTTGAACATTCCTCTCTCATGTCAGAACGATATTTTAGCATTAATATCGGGATATATAACTGCCTACTTCTTATATACGCCAAGTTCAAACATATAAATCGACTGTGGTTGCCATGGAACTCTACCGTGGGTAGTGCCCTTTCTTCCAACATTGTGGAATAATCAGCTCGTAGTTTTCTCAACAAAATACTCTATTAAGAAATCATAAACACAACTGTTCGAATAGATTTTCACCATGAATCATGACAATTTATTCGTGCACGCGCGAAATCGCTCGACTTGCGATTTTAAATATCATTTGGTTAAACAGTAACGCTTAATTTATCTAAACACGACTACTTTGAGAGGGCCAAAGTCTTACGAGCATCCCACACCCGACTCACTTGTTCATGTAGAACTCCTCTACAGAAAACCATGTCCTGCCGCTTCGGCCGGTATGTACCCTTCGTGACCATCGCGCGTTCGCACGAAGAACCACTGCTTGTAGTTCTTGAGCCCCTTCTCCTGGTACTCTTTGCAGGCGAGCAACGTCACCACGTCACCCTTGTGCACGGACACCGCGTCCGAGCAGTAGTTGTCCGTGATGGCAAGCAGCGTCTGTCGGACGGCAGCTGCCGGAGAGCAAACGCTAACCGATCCACTGCCGACCAGCGACGACACCGATGGACCGTTGTTGGTCGTTCCCGCAAGCGCAATGCGCACGTGATTGCTGCCACTGATGACTTTGGTTCCCTGGAGTGTGCACCCGGTCCCGGAATGCTTGCCGGCCGTGGATGAATCGGTC
>KZ070383.1:63293-76688 GCA_002091845.1 Anopheles cracens
AAGGTCGTGGTCCATTCGCTATGCGAGAGGCGTCGTCTCCGAACGTCCCGGACACACGTCAGTCCGGGCGTGTTTTGCTCGGACTTTAGCTTTCGTTTAGCACCACCGTTCAAACTTTCCGACACCACCCGGACCCCACTCCACGCACGGAAAAGCCCATCACCGTCCTCGCGTCGTTCGTCAGCGAAAAAAGGGGAATTTCTGTACGCTCGTTCATCAGACTGCGCGCGCGTGCGCGCTCCACTATCACGCGGGACGCTAGCACAAACCGGTCACGCACTCATTTTCACGGTGGAATTAATGAAAGCAAGATCCGCCGCACTTTCACGGACGCTGGGCCGGTTGCATCCAGCGGCTGGCTGGCTGGCTGGCTGCGCAAAGCCGACGCTAATTAATCTAATTTCATAAATCGCAACCACAAGCGGCGAGGTTTTGCACACGCTGCGCGGTACCGAAGAAAGCGCACAAATTAGTCGAACTATTAGCAATAGAGCGGGAGAGATGGAGCGAGCGCGAGAGACCTTGGTAATTAAATCAAATCTGATTAATTTATGCAACGTTTAATCGCCTTTATCACTGCACGTTGGAAGCTGTGGAGGTTCACTTCATAGCACCGAGATTTATGGAGATTTATGTTCTAAGCAAACATGCTTCACTACTTTCTGTTTTTCACTTTTCCTCCACATCGACTGCAGCTCGCAGATCATTCTTACAGGAAGGAAACTCACACAGCAATGATGTCACCCGGGTGGTATAAAATTAACAAATGACTAATCCAAACGCACTCGCCAGCCGACGACCATCTTCACGCAGCTCAGCCGGCCTACACGGCGCTGCTAATTCCCTGAAGGGCTGCTACTGCGGCTCCCGTGGGTGAATTGATTTTTCCAACCCCCCCACCCCACTCGCTGCCTCGTCGTATCGTTTTGTCTCTCACCTGCACACATGTACATGGCTATAGCGTGGACGAACAAAAAAAAACGCGCAAAACTTTCCCCCCTTTCCGGAGCGGTTGTTCCGCTCTAGCGTTGTTTATTTTTTCTCGCTCGCGCGCGCCACCAGCGCCTACTACGCCCAGACCGCCCCCTCCCAGGTGTACGATGCCTTTAGCTGTATGTATGTATAATTAAAAACAATAACAAGCACCGTAGCATAAAAGCATCACAACACACACACACAGCTGCTGGAGGAATAGAGCGAAACAAATGTGGGCAAAAAACAGCCCACAACCCTCTAATGGGTCGTGCGGCAGACGAATTAGGTGACCGCGGTGAAGAGGGGGGTATGACGAGTAAATAAAAATCACATTCACGCACACCACAAACGCGCACCTCACCGGGAGTAAACCGAGAGCGAGAGAGAGAGAGAGAGTGATATATGATCATTTCCACAATGGCCCCGAAAAAGCCATGCCCCTATGTAACTATCCCGGTGATGTATGGAATATTAATCAATCCCGACCCTCTCCCCCTAAACACACACACACCTACAGTGCGCTCCTACTGTGACGATCTTCGCCACGGTACTTGCGGATGTCTTCGTCGTCTTCGCGCCGGCTGCCGATCATATCGTGACCCCACACTCGCCCGCCGTCCGGACATGGACGCCGGGTCGGAATGGACACAGCTCGGTGAATCGCTAGAAGTGCTTCTTCCGCTTGCCTGCACCGGAGACAATTAATGACTCGTGCTCGTGCTTCGTGGAAGACGCTCGCCGGTGGATCGTTTTACGGGTCCGCCACAGGATGCGCCCGCACAACCCGGTAGCGCACCGGAAGCACCGGGCCCGCTCGCTTGCTCTCTCCCCACGACGCCACTGGGGGAACCGGGGAGACACCAATTACAAAAGGCAACCGGGCAATGAACTTCCCCCCTGCTCCGAGCGGTACTGACCAGCGACGTGGAAAGGGCACACCTTGCGCGGCGTGGACAATGGCTCCGTGGCCGCAAGTGCTGCACTTCTTGGGTACGGCACCTGCCTGCAGGCCTGTGTGCGCATGGTACTCCGGTGGCGACCGCAAGCGGCCTCACAAGCAACTCTTGGAAGACGTCAACAGACAGGGTTCCTCCATAGTTCAAGTAAGTTGATCGCTTGATCTTCAATCGTGCAAAATGTGTTTTTCATCTCCCAATTCGCATATTCAACCAACATCGGTTGATGCCATTGTTAGTGTCTATCTCTTGGATTAGTGTCCCTAAATTTGCGTGGAATCGTAGAAATGTACTAAATCTTGTCGTAGCCAAGCTATTGCAATTTATCGAAACCTTGAAATGGGGTTTACTGAAGTAATTTATTAATATTTAGAACAGATCTTTTCAGTTATTCAATATTTTTTTCTCTTATGGCGTTCTCTTAACTATCTTAACACATACATAGATATGCATTCAATTTTTCAGTCTCTATTGATAAAACCGTGAAGGTTTATGGTCTTATCCGCAGAATGTCTTAGAAAGATTAACGTTATTTTACACGTATGATCGCTTACCGATCTTACCCGATGTCTTATATCACTCACTAGGATTAGATCCATTCTAGCGTGATTTGGTTACGCTGAGCCTTTCTTTGTTGATCGACGATGATATAGACGTTTCTTCATGACTTCCTTTACTTCTTTATGGCTTTTCATGTCTTCAACTATATATCCACCCATATAGTTGAAGACATGAAGAGCTTTCCTTATGACCTCAACTATCTATCCACTGTTCTCCTTCCGTTCTATAACTCAATGTTCCGATTTTCCTTTACCTTCCGGAGCTTTTTGTTGAGTTGATGAGTTTGATGAGTTGATCTTTATTCCAGAAATTCCATTTGTGCAATGAAGCTTAATGGACGTTAAGAAGACTCTTTCCTTTAAATAGTTTTTTTTTTATTTTAGAATAAAGTACAACAGTGATAACACAAAAAATTGATAACACAATATGTAAAAGAACATATATTTAAAAAAAGATACAGTAACCCAATGTTCAATCGAGCTCTCAAGAACTTGATTTGCTTGCTAGCTCAAAAAACATTCAACACTTCCGATATCGTGCGAGTATCATTTGCCGACTCTATTGAGAAACCCTGTCAACATCACCTTTCTTCGTGCGCTCGGGGTGATTCCCCCACCACGCCGAGTGCCTTGTGCGAAGTGTTTATGTGATTGCACAGTGACATTGTTTTCTCCCCGTCCCGCATAGTGGCCTCTCTGCATCTCTTTTTTGCACACCCGAGCGAGCCGAACAACATCGCACCAGGTACACGAGGCACGGGAAATAGCAGGAGATTCAAAAGAAGGGGAGGGTCAGAGTGAGTGACTGGGGGGAACTCTATTGTGTCTGGCCTGTTGCCCCGCGTGTATGTGTTTGAGTGGCGTGTTTTATGTTTAATTCATAAACGGCCCCGGTAATGGTTGGCCGAACTGTTGCTTAATTTTCTACTACTTTTATTCTCACCGTTCACCGTGCATTCTTCGGCCAGGTTGCATCCCCGCATGGGTGCTCGCGGGCTCCCCATTGTACGAGTCAGCGAGATGTACGTTGGGACGCGCAATTCTTGCGCTACCGAGGGGATGAATTATAGCGCTTTTGTTTGGGCGAAAGATGTACTGGAAACTGGTCGTAACGCACGCTAGGATGTGAATAGTATCGCCTCGCAGTGATCAAAAATTGCTGCACTACATGATATGACGTTGATTCCAGTTAGATGTCCGATAGGCTCTCTCGAAACCCCAACAAAATCCGGCGCATTATCCTAGCCGTGCCACTTTCGTCGGCTTCGTGCGACCTATGAAATCGGAGGATTTCTTTGAAGCGCCTGATTGAAAACGAAAATCTCCCCTCAAGAACAACAAAACCTTCCCAAAAACACGCCCGTCAAAGGGCGGCCGATCCCAAACGGTTAAGACGATCGAAATCGAAGCGATAATCTCCGAGAGATCGGCCGCCCTCGGTTGGTCGATAAAAAATCGATAAACTTATTAATTTTAATCGCCCTGCGCCTCTCCCGTTCCACCCTTCGCGCAGTGGGAGAGCAAGCGATTGGAATGCGCCATCATCGATCCAGCCCAGGGTCGGCGCACACTCCACGCTGCTCCACGGGGCAGGTGGTCTGCAGTGAAGCTCGAGCCATTCGGCCAATAGAACATCGGACGCCCGAAAACGATCCCTCACGCGTGGTTCGTCTACAGCCCCGAATGGACCCAGACCAACCCGGGGAAAGCACGGCACCCGGCGGGCAATGTTCGGGGAATTCCTCACGGGGGCGCACGTGCGCACTTCAGATCGTGGCTGCGCCTTCCAGCAACAAAAAAAAACCCCCGCCAGGGCAAAAAGAGACAATTTCTATTTAAATCGGTACTAAAATCGAACCGGGTAAAGGCGGGGGAACATTCTTTTTATCGGCCGTCAACGCTGCCCGGACACATGCAGGGCTTCTGGGTGTTCCGACGCGGGATTCGGGAGAACGGAGAGAGGGAGCGATATAGGCTAAACTGTTGGTTATGTAATAAAATCCACAATTTTACTGCGACCGCGACCCAGGAGGGTGGTCCGGGTGGGACGACGCGCAAGTCGACAGCAACCCATCTCACCCGGAGACCCTGCCAGCTGTCAACCTGTGCCGCCCGTCCACAACCTGTCACCTGGGAGTCCCCGGGTGGCGAGTGGTTTCTCCTGGCGATGAAGAATGTCGGAGAAAGATATGTTTGCTGTTGTCTTTATAGCGCGCGATTGTCTCCATCGTAGTAGAACGCCAATCCCCCTCCCGAAACGCCATAAGGTGCGCATTCTTATCGCGGAATTTCACGCGTGGCTACCGGACCCGAACAAAGGCGGTGAAAATGGAAGAGGCCACAATCTTCCAGCACCATCAACATCCACAATCGACGCACAATATCACGGGTGACTTGGAGGAGCTTTTAAAATCTAACTCCAAAACCCGCTCCGGATGACGCTCCGGAAATCTCGCGCACCAGCGCACTCCGTGCTTGGAAAATTGTGTGCTAAATCTTCTTTTAATTGCGTCTTAAGATAGGGCGAGATGGAAAGAGAGAGAGAGAGAAAACGCAAGTCACGAGTACGCGGAGAACCCGGCCCGTAATGAACTCTTACGAAACAATCACAGCCGCCGTGTGGATCGTTATGGATTATGATTTTCTCCTGCCCATTAGGGCCAGAGCTGCGGAACGATCCGCGCCCACCGTGCGAGCCAGGCGGAGCAGAACGGTTTCCTCCGGCTGGAGCAAAACTGGACCATCAAGATTATGATTAAATCATGCAGCAGCAGCAGCACCCGGTACTGTGTCATTTTCGGTATTGCTCCCGGGAGACTTTCATATCCTGTCCTTTCGACAGCGGGCATGACAGTATATCGAGCTGTGCCGTTGATGATAGGGTTGGAAGCGACCGAAGGAGGTCATCAACCCGACTCACACTACCACGCGCACACGCACACTCCAGCAGTGGTTTAAATTTTACTGGAACGTGAATGCACGCGAACGCATTTGACGCACTTTCCTGTGCGTTCTTGCGGGTGGCGTATAACGTCTTACCTTCGAATGTAAACAGAGAGCTAGACGCTGCCGGAACAGGTACGCCTTTTAATGCAGCATTAAATGCAATTCTTCAATCCGTGTGTGGTTGTGACTTTTACGCTCATTTCAATTGCAACTTGCAATTCCCTTGTGCGCGCTGAATTGCGTGCGTGTGGTATTTATTCCGCGTCTATTTTTTGTTGTATGAGTAGAGCGCTAATCCGATCGGTGGTTGGATTAATTTATGCAGTATTTCTTAATTCGGTGCAGCGCAGGAAGTTGCGTGTACATTTACTTTCTGGCCGAATGAATAATTTTATGTCCGCATGGTCGTTGTTCTACCGGATGAAACGCGTTTTTGCAAAAAGGAGGAAAGCATGCTAATTTGAAGCGTTAATAAGCCTTTCGATTATTCTTTTTGAATGAGAAGTGATAGAAAAAGAATACATTCAAAATTCTGCGAATGTTTGCGTTCTTGTATGCATTTATCAGATCATTTTTATAGTTTATTTTCTCCATTAGATTAACCCTTTCGGTTAAATTTGTGCCTTAAAACCACAAAGTCACCTGCTGGACTGATCTTAATGTTAATACTTAGTTTGTTTGTTTTTTCTACCGATACAAAATTAAAACCACAACCACACCTTTCTTCCTAGGGGAAAGAAAGGATTGAAAAGATGCCACCAACGGTGCTCAACCGAAGTTAAGAAAAAGAGTTCCAACACAAACAACCTTGCCCGAGCACGGTAGCGCTTGCAAAAGATAGGTGTAGAGTTTCGTGCGCCGGACACGAACTAAATTTGACGCCAGCAAACGGTGCCTCCCCGTTCACCGTGCCCGAACCCATACACCGATCAATTCGCATGTGCTCACCTGCCTCGCCTGGGAGGAAGGATACCACTCCCGATCGCCCGTCCGTCGGTGTCCGATTTCAAACCAGAAACAGCTGTGCGCTTACCGAATTTACCGAATTCCACTCTCCGGTCGGTCAATCGGTTTCGGTTATGCTACCCATGCCGTCCAAGGAAATCAAGCGACGCACGGCACAGGTTCGTCGCTTGGATTGCCTTATTCGCTCGTTGAAGTCTTTTGTTTTGTTTTTGCCAAAAGCGCCCGCAATCGCACACATTGTCATGGCCTTCGTCGCTCGTGGCAACGGGAGAGTAATTTGTAGCATAAAAAGAAGCTCTCGCTCTCTCTTTCTCTTTCTCTCACGCTCTATCTTTCCCGCTCTCACTGCGTTTGAACAAACGACTTGTCAATTAGTTTTTATTTAGGATTTTTTCCCCAACTATGGCTCGTGTATTTTCAAACACCACGTTTTCGCCCTGTGACACCTAGTGAAAGACGCGGAAAACTTGCACAAACTCTCTTCACTCTCACCACGTGGCTGCTACTACGCCTGCTCCCCAAAGGGATGCTGCTTTGGGGTTGATTTATTCACTTCACTCGCACGCGCAGCTTTTCCGCTTTGCAAAACACTCGCAGCCGTCACCGGTGCCGGCACTGTACTGATCTGATTACTATTACCACATAGAGTGGCGAACGTTTTTTTTTGTTGCTCCCCCTACTTTTTCCTCCCGCTCAGCACTGGTCGCACCATTCGTCATGAAGTTTCCCATCGCCTAGCGCTCCGTATCATCCATACAGCGGGTCGTACGGCCCACGACCGTCCGGAACGAAGTCAAATGCAATGTGTGTGTGTGCAAAATGCAAACGGCAACTCGTATGAATGGGATGCAAACTATGGAATTGATAATGACAAACGCTGAAACGACCTGCCCACCACGGCACTCGGTCGGTGTGGACGGTGCCGTCGCGCACTAAAACTGCGACACGAACGAACGCACACCGCCCTGTTGCGCACGTGCATCATCGATGGCATCGACGCGAACGCTACTACGGGGCCGGCTGGGCACATCCAAAAGGGAAGCAAGTAAAACCGGATCGTCGGCGAACCGGGAGGAAAATCGCGCAATCCCACGGCGGTATAAATAAACAGAAATAAATCATCGTCGCACAAATGTGAGATGAGCGACGGCGATGCGGACGAAACCGATCCTAGTGGATTGGCGACCACCGTACCCCAGGGACCGGTGCTGAAGTTTCTCGTCGGCACCAAAAAGGATCTTTTGGTAGGTGGAGAACGCCTCCGTGCTGGAGCTGCCGATTGCAATGTTCTCATTTCGTCCCCTTTTCCCCAGAGCAATCAGGCACTCTGTGATATTGAGCTGGAGGCAATCAAGATGGCGTACGAGATCAACGCCGAGTACTGGCCCGTCTCGGCCCGGACGGGTGAGAACGTTACCAAATGCTTCCGCCGCATGACGGCCCTCGCCTTCGACTACGGTGTGCAGCGGGCAATGGAGACGAACGCAACGCTGCTGCATCCCACCGGAAATAGCTTACTGAGTATGTTATCTGTTTTCTTGTGAGGAGTTTGCTGGATCTAATTTATTTTTACGATTACCCATTTCATTCTTCTTCCAGATCTGTACTTCCTGCGGAAGGAGAAGAAAGAGAAAAAGTTTCTGAAATGTTTCAACTGTACAATAAATTAATTTATTTCCCCCGTTTGTTCTAATCGCAGTAGGCATCGCGTTACGTTTTCCCTTCAAGTGTCAAATCGCGCGAAACGAAAGAAACAACTATCCGAAATTGGTAGAACGTAAACAATATGGCCCCGAAGCGGAAGGAACCACCGAAGGCGGCGAGGGCGGTCAAATTCTACTCCGCGTCCCTCAGTGCCGGTGCTGCAAGTGACAGCGAGTTCGTGGTGGATATCGTGCACCGTCTACAGGAGCGAAACAAACTGCAGGTTACCATGCGCGGGGTTACCAAGGAACCGGTAACCGGGTGTGTTGTTTACGTTTCTAAGCCCGCTTCTGGGTGTCACCCATTCGCAGGTTCTAACCGATGGCGTGGATCGAACGCCCGGCAATCTCGCTCCGCCACTCTTCGGTGAGGAGGCGTTCGTGTGGAGTCGTTTCCGGGAGAACTTTCAACCCGCTGCCGGCAAGATGGAGGATGGAACTGCTCCGGTAAGTACCTGCCGTGTGTGCCTGTCAAACCCGATCAAACTATCATCGATGCCCAACGCTCGTTTTATCCATCCGGCACACAGAGTGCCGATAAAGCGGAAGGATTCGATAATCTCGACCACCAACCCAACTACGAGGGCGTGATCGACCGGCGCAGCCCGTCGCTCGAGGCGGGCCAGAAAACGTACCACGTGAAGATCCGCCTGACGGAAACGGACGACATCGTGCTGTTCGAGAGCCCGAGTCACGTCGTGTCGCAGGACGCGGAGGAGGCCGCACTGGTCGTGGAGCAGAACCGGCTGTTCGAGACGCGCCCGAAGGCGCGCCGGACGGCGGACGCCGAGGCGCAGACGCGTGATCTGCCGTGCAAATCGCGCTCCGTCAACACGGAGTGCATCCACCGGCAGGACGTGGCGTCGTTCGTGTCCAACTACGACATGTACGACACGTACAACGACCTCGAGCGGCACACGAAGGAGATCAATGTGGCCGAGTCGGCGGCCAAGCTGGAGATCACGACGTACTCGCGCGAGGGCATGGAGGACATCGACGAGCGGCTGAACCGGAACGCCAACTTCCATCTCTCGTCCATGATCCTGCAGCGGCTGCTGGCGGGCAACGTGTACCGGGAGCAGCAGATTCGCTTCCGCAACATGTACCCGCCGGATCCGTGCCGGGCGGATGTGCGCTACCTGTACCGGCTGGACGTGCTGTGGACGTACCGGACGGTGGAGACGCTCGGCAAGGCGGTCGCGAGTGCCAGCTGGTGCCCGGCGAACGGGGACATCGTTGCGATCGCGTACGGCATCTACGGGCACACCGGGAGCGAGGACCGTGGCAACGGGTTCGTGTACGTCTGGAACATCAAGAACCCGGTGAATCCGGAGCGGCGCTACCGGTTCGACTGTCCCGTGACGTGCGTTGCCTTCTCGCAGCGCACACCCCAGCTGCTGGCGGTCGGGCTGTACGATGGGCGGGTGCAGATCCGCGACATCACCGACACGACCCAGGTCCCGCTGGCGGTGTCCAACCGCGACAAGTTTCCGGTCTACCAGCCGATCTGGGACCTGAAGTGGGTGGAGTTCGACAACGAGAACAAGGACGAGGTGATTGCCGTGTCCCAGAACGGGTGGGTCATGAAGTACACGCTCACGATCGGCCAGTATCTGCTGCCGTACCCGCTGCTCCGGTTGGACCGCGTGGAAGGCACCCTGGAGGGGCTGCCGGGGGCCGGCAGCGATCAGCAGCAGCAGCAGCCCGTCAAAATACCGTCCGACCTGCACCCGCAGGCCCTCTGCGTCACGATACACCCGGTCCAGAAGGACAAGTACTACATCGGAACGGACGAGGGCGCGGTGCACTGGTGCAGCATCAACGACCCCTTCCAGCACCTCGGCGTGCTGCAGATGCACACGCGCGGCATCTTCTGCATCGAGTACTCGCCGTGGAGCCCGAAGATCTTCCTCACGTGCAGCGGCGACTGGAGCATCCGCATCTGGATCGAGGACCTGCCGGAACCGATCGTCACGCTGTGCACCGGGTTCGCGCCGGTCCAGGCCGCGTACTGGTCGCCCACGAACAGCACCGTGATAGCGAGCGTGACGCGCGGCGCCGTCCAGCTGTGGGATCTGAAGCGGCGCAGCTCGAAACCGGCGTCGGAAACCGCGCTCGGCAGCAAGACGACCGCGCTGACCGTCGTGCGCTTCACGAACTGCGGCCGCAGCCTGCTGGTGGGCGACGCCGACGGGATGGCCCACATCTGCGCGCTGGAGGACATGCCGTTCCCGCCGCACTTCCAGTACCGCGAGCTCCAGTCGGCCATCTACTCGAAGCTGGTGACTGCGCCGGACCTGCTGACGCGCGTACGCCGCATGGGCTACCTTGGCTACTGAGCGACGGGGGTGCGAACGATCCACGCTTTACGGGCGTCCTGTGTGGTCCGATAGTTCACACGGAACGATCCGCTGTAACGTTGATTTACATCGCACCGAAAGCTATCATCGATTGTAAGGGCATTAAAGCAACAAACCGGAGCCCGGGCCATTTGCATGTGCGGCTGGTCGACCCGACCTGGGAGCGCGATATCGCGCGGACATTACGAGCGCCGGGGGTTTTACGATCGCTTTAAAAGATTTTAAAATTCGGTCGTAAAATTATTTTATAATCGCCCTGCTTTTCACCGCGCCGTGCGTCCACCGTGCTTCGACCGTTCCGAGTGCCGGAGTCTCCAGAGAGTAGGGTGTAACATTCAGGATAAGGACAAGAGCGACCGATGGAGGTCAAGCGCGCGTGTGAGTGTGATCAAAATCGATCGGAAATTGTTGCAAACCTGATTTGAGTATGATGATGCCCGGGCGCATGCTTCAGTCTAGCCTAGAATAAATTGGAGAGAAGAACTTGTTTTGTTTCAGCTGCCTGCCTGCGCAGCCAGCTCGACGTGTGTTTTTATTGATTTCGCTGACAACTATTTAGCATCGATTTTATTTCGACCATAGCGTTCGGCGGGGGGAATGGTCAGTGTGATCTGCACATTATCGTTTTTATCTTCAACACGAGTTCTCTCCTCCCAGAGAGCCGCTGCTGTTTTTGATGACCGCCCCGAACGACGCACTGAAGCCGCTGAAGAAATGTTTTGACGGTCCTTCTTCCAGGGGCCACCAACAACCAGCAACGACGGGACGGAACGATGATGGGCGCGTTTTTATTACTTTTTAATGGCCCACCCCAAATCCCGATGGTCGGGGCGGGTTGGTGACGGTGGGTAATGAATGCAGCACCGCTTAACGCCGCGTGACAAAAGGAAAGTTCCTTCCGTTTGAGTAACGGACCGGCGATGGGTCCAGCTTCTGCCGGTGATGTGCAACATCGAGTCCGGTGGTAAAACGGCCGAAAACGACACACACAATTTGTAATTTTTATGTTGAATGCGCCGCGTCCGAAGCGCGCTGTCCAGCACATCGAAATCAATCCTTCAAGTTCGCAAAGCGACGCTCACCGCCTGGCGAAGATCCCGTTGGAGAACGCGGCAAAAAAGTAACCCCAAAAAAACAACAGAATGCATAGCATGCACCAAACCCGGCTCGGAACGCTGCAAATGTACACGTTAAAATACTCATTTGCGGAACGATTTAGTGCGCGTGCGAAACCCCTCCGGGCTATTAACACTTGCAACAGGATGAGGGCTATTACATCCGAGGGTGTTAAACAGCGCAAACACAGCAGCATAAATCAGCCCGCCCTGGCATGATCATGCGCCCCCATGCGCCCCAGATGATGTAAACATATGCTTCGGGCGGGCCATTTGGATGCTGCAATATTGCAAACACGCTTCGGATGCGATCGTGCGGTGTAGGTTCGATCTGCGTACGGAATAGTAATGTATTAAATGCCGGAGACAGTTATGCTGGAATAAAATAGGCAATAAACCCGTGGAAGCGCATGTGGAGATAGATGCCGAGTTGAATAAATTGTTTGCGGAGTGATTTAGGATGGAGGAAGTTATTGAGCAATTCATTCCGGATACGACAATGTTACTGAGCTTTAGTAACATAGAGCCAGGAAAATGTCTCAGCCATCTATAGTTATGGTACCGACGTCATGGTTTTGAAGGCTTCTTCTCTTATTAAAAAAAAACATAAAATCAGCCACAATATTGCGTTCGTTCTCTGTAATTGCAAATACAACACATTTTCCCCACTGTGCAGCTGCTAAAACAGCTAAAAAAACATCTATTCGAACCGTTTTTTCAAATGTTTTTCCTTTGTCGACACATTTTCGGGTCGACATCAATGGTTCATAAAAAATTCCGCAAGAGGCGCCACCGCGCGTTTGACATTGCTTGCTTGCAAGCGAACGCCGTGTGGCAGTTTTCTATCAGCTGTCACCTTCCCGGAAGCCGAGCATACAAGCGAGCTGTCTCCGTTTTGACATCTCTTTTCCATCTCAAGTATGGGTCCGAAGAAACCGTCTGAGAAGCCCGGTAAGCTAAATTTTGTGTATTTATCGGTGAAAATGTCCGTTGTGCAACGTGGAATGAGTGTAAAACGGTTCGTGACCCGTGCATGCGTGCAGTCTAGCGATGTTTTTGGCTGGAAAGTGATTTTCTGGTGAAAAAATGCAAGTTGATGTTTCATTGTGTACGCCACGAGGGCCATGTTCCGATCCGTCAAAAGCATCGCACGGCTGTCGGTGCGGTGTGAAACAAATGCGACATGTTCCGTGAGTGTGCACACGATGGACCGTAGCAGCATGCACGGCGAATGAACCGTGCTTTTCAATGATGAAATTACTGAAGAGGGAATCTCACTGAAACAAAACAATGTTTGAGATCATTTGCTTCTAGCTGACAAAACACACGCCGATGGGACCTAACCCACTCACCCGGCTCACGTCACCGTACGGAAGTGCCGACCGAATGCTAATGTGTTGTTTTCTTTCTGTGTTTTCTCCCGTCGTTTAGCCGGCCAACCGGCCGAAAAGAAAGAGAAGAAGCCGGCAGCAGCGGCCCCCGCTGCCGCCGCTACGGCTTCCGGATCCGCCGATAAGAAGCCCGCAGCGGAGAAGAAGCCTGCCGCTGAGAAGAAACCCGCAGCGGAGAAGAAGCCCGCCGCGGAGAAGAAGCCAGCGGCTGAGAAGAAGCCCGCTGCCGAGAAGAAGCCGGCCGCTGAGAAGAAGCCCGCCGCCGAAAAGAAGCCAGCCGCTGAGAAGAAGCCCGCCGCCGAGGAAAAGAAGGCCGAAAAGCGTACCGCACCCGCTGAGGAAAGCAAGGCCGCCCCCAAGAAGAAGGCCCCGGCTGCTGCCGCTGGCGCTAGCAAGGCAACCGGTGGTGATGGCAAGAAGGCC
>KZ070383.1:80672-99377 GCA_002091845.1 Anopheles cracens
TCGAAACGAAGAAGGCCAAGAAGGAGGGCAAGAAGACGAAGAAGAGCGCCAAGCCCAAGCTGACGAAGGAGCAGATCAAGGCCAAGATCCAGAAGGGAGTCCTGAAGGCGAAGGCGACCGCTCTGAAGCGTGCCAAGCGTGCTCAGACCAAGGTAAGTGCGGCTATTTGTTCGTGCGTGTGTGTGATGAACGTGGTTGCCCAAAGCGTTGGGAT
Organism: Anopheles cracens; assembly: GCA_002091845.1. Lineage (NCBI taxonomy): Eukaryota > Metazoa > Arthropoda > Insecta > Diptera > Culicidae > Anopheles > Anopheles cracens. The sequence goes on from KZ070383.1 coordinate 80,887, forward strand.
TTGGAGTACACAGTGAGTGCTTTAATGATGAAATTTTGAAGAGGGAATCTCCTTGATGTCGAAGCAAATGAAAACAACACAATACTTCCAACTGATCCGCATCACCGATCCAACCCATCGTGCATTGGCTATCAACCTGATGTGAAATGTGGTTATATTTCGTTTAACCTGTTTTGGTATCTAACGAAGATCTTTCTCTGTCTTTCGTAGCTGGTCAAGGGTCCTTATGGAACCGTTGTTCGTAAGATTCGCACCTCCGTGCGTTTCCGTCGGCCAAAGACCCTCTCGCTGCCTCGTCGTCCGAAGTACCCGAGGAAGTCGGTCGCCAAGCGCAGCCGGTAAGTTTACGCAAACATGCTCATCCCATTTCGAGTTTCGTCGGCATTCTAGTTCAAAACAATCAATAACACGATTTGTCTTCGTAAACGATGGAGCGTATTGTGAAATCTTCGAATGCTAGAACAATCTCTTTCTATTTGCAACAACTTTCTACCATACCCTTACTAGACGGTTTACTCAATGAAAGAGACATTTCATTTGCTCCCATATAAAAAAAAATCAATATTCCCACGATTCTACATGTAACTAACAAGGCTGCTTTCTCTTTCCACAACAGCATGGATGCGTACAACATAATCAAATACCCGCTGACCACTGAAGCGGCTATGAAGAAGATCGAGGACAACAACACGCTCGTGTTCCTGATCCACCTGCGCGCCAACAAAAACCACGTCAAGGCCGCCGTAAGGAAGCTGTACGACGTCAAGGTGCTGAAGATCAACACGCTGGTGCGACCGGACGGCAAGAAGAAGGCGTACGTGCGACTAACACGCGACTACGATGCGCTGGACATTGCCAACAAGATCGGCATCATCTAAATGTTCTTATCGCGCTGCGCCACTTCCGGTTCGGCTGGAGGGTGGTGTGGACGTTCTGAGCGGGAAGGTGGGAAAGGTGTGTGTGTGTGTTTGTGTACTGCACCCCTTTTTTGCATTCCTACTCTCCACCACAGATACGTTTCTCCGTCGCTTCTCTTTTCCACCCATCCACTCGCGAAGAAACCTCTGCTGTGCGAAAGCTTGATGCTGGAACTGTTTCAAGCATACGTTTAGAAGTACACAACTTTGTAACAACCGGAGAAGTATAACATCCGTTTGGGGAGAGGAGAAAATGTAACCCTGGTGCGTACCGTTTATTATGATGACAAAAGAATATGTTGTATAGCTGGTCTCGTCGAATGGGCGATAAACATCAACAGAATCATTTAAAAATTCGTGCAGGTGTACCAAGGGCGATAACCGACCTGAACATAGGCTAACCACATGGGGCCACGAGCAGAATAACACCGGACAGCATCTGAAGTTCTTCTATAGTTTCTTCCATTTCGGCAAGGTAGGCATGGTACGATAAGATGATATTGATTCTCATAAGAAAGTCTTTTGTAAAAAAATTAGAGATAACCTATAAAGCAAACCAAGTCCGCAAAAGCAAATTTGAGAATGGGTTAGTTGCTTTCGATGAAGAAAGACGCCAGATGATTTCTCATTTATTTCATAGAAATGATTCCCCCATGTTCACACGAACGTGAGCCTCAATAACAGCGTAAGTGAAAGTTGTGAATAAGTTTTTTTTTTCGTAATTTGCCGTGAAAAATAACAGTGCCAAACAACTGAGCTGAGCCCCAATGATGTAAGATTTGTGTAATTTATCCAAAAGGCAACGGCCATTTTTTTTTTGCGTAATTTGCCGTGAAAAATAACAGTGCCAAACAACTGAGCTGAGCCCCAATGATGTAAGATTTGTGTAATTTATCCAAAAGGCAACGGCCATTTTGATTCCACTCCCACTCCAAGCAGGCTGTCACATTTGACAGCTGCCACAACACGCATCCTGTCAGAGCGGTGTCAAAGGAAAGCTGTGCATAAAAAAAACGGCGATGCTAAATATGAACGTATTTTTTCATGTGGGGGAACCATTCCGCGTGCGTAAAAATCAATGCTTACTGCGTCTGGCAGCAAATCTGTCAAAATGGGTGATGTTCAGCAGAAAAGGTCGCAATTTTCTCAATCTTTTTGTGACACTTTAAAAAAACAAACCAATATCTAGAATAGTTCGTTCCCTAGTTTATTTGTTCATATCCGCTATCGCCATTTTCTTCTCTGCCTCGGTCTCTCTTATCGCACTAGATATAATTAAATAATTAGCTGTTAGGTCCTGGTGTGTGTTTTTAGATTTCAATTTTGGCACGACGTTCACCTTCAGAACAATCACACTCCCGCGCGCCGTCCCACGGGTATTTTTTTATTTATCAGTCGTCCTCTCGCGTCGAGTAATCGACGGCGCTGTCTCCGGCACCGCACACCGACTGATCGTCCTCGCCCTCGACGTACATCGTCGCCAGCGGTTGCAGGAAGTCGTTGCTCACGTTGCCGTCCTCGCTGCCGGTCGCGTCGTCCCCATTGCCTAGCGCCGCGGCCGCCGCCGCCGTCGTCGCCGAACCGCGCACACCCTGCATGGCCTCGTTCAGGATCGCCAGCTCGGCGAACGTCTTGTGCTCGGTCCACTCGTCCGCCACGAACGGTTTCACGCGCGGCAACCGCTCCTTGTGCCGGAGCCGCTGGTTCGTGTAGCGATCGAACAGCTTACCGGACGTGTTACGTTTGACGGTGTTGCGCGGTGCGTAGTAGATCTCCTTGATCTCGGCCGGGAACAGCTGGGCTATCACGTCCGCGTAGTGGCTCATCATGCGGTGCTTGAAGAGGATGTTGAAGTGCAGGAACTGGTCGACGATCAGGTGCGTGATGATCGTCTGGCCCCGCCGCTCGAGCGGTTCGTTCGGCTTGAAGCTGCTCAGTATCCAGCGCCCGGACTGGGATGACTGCAGCAACCGCAGCAGGCTGTCGCAATCGATGCGCACCGGGATGTCCCCTATGGCGCCGGCCGTGCGTTCTTTCAGGTTCGGCGGCTCGATCTTGCGCTTCAGCAGCGGCTGCCCATGCGCCAGGGAGTTCGCGGTATAGACTGGCGGTTGGAGCGTTGTGTGCGGCGAATCGCGATCGGTCGTCCGTCGCTTCACGCCATTCCCATTGCTCGGGGCGGTCAAGTCGTGCTCCAGCTTGAGGCTGGCGGCATCGTCGTCGGAGGGTGGAAGCGCGGTCAGCGTTACCGCGTCCGTATCGAACGGGTACTTGCGCTTAAACGACGGTGGAGTTCCGTTGAGTGCGGGATGCAGCTGGCGTGGAAGTAAACCGGAAGTCAACCCGGAGGTTGGGGTGGTGCCATTACCATTCGGCAGGGCGATGTGTGCGGCAATGTTGCTGAGGAAGCTCTGCTGATCCTGCCGCCACTGGCGGAGCCGGTGTTTGAAGAGAATCTTCTGCCCGAGCAATCGAGGATCGCTGAACAGTTCATTTACTTCCGCATCCTCGATCAGCACCAAACTGACCTCGTCTATGCCACAGTCTAAAACAAACAAAAAACAGATAGAGAAGCAGCGTGCTTTAATTAAATGGATAATAATGTTTCAATGCAAGAGACACGAGCTAAGCATCACAAACACACACACACACACGCAGAGCACGTTATGCTGATCGTGCTGAACGTTGTTCGGTGGAGGATGTAAAAACGAATAACATTTTTAGACGCATGCGTTCGAACGTAGGAAGAAAAGGAAGAAAAGAGAGCATCCGACCGAGAACAACGAGCAGTGATGACACAGCATGGAAGATCGGAAAACCATGCGGCCATGCGGCGCACGATGATGCGCGCTACTCTCTCGCTCTCTCGCTCTCTCTCTCTTTCTGTGATTCTTCATGGGATTATGTGTAGTGCGGGCCGCCGCTTACATTAATCCCTCCCGCTCGGGGGGGGGATGGGTTTTCGTTCTATACGAATGATGTTGGCCCTGGAAGCCGTTGCTCGTTGCGAATAATGCTAAAAATCGCGCTAAAACAACACAATAGCACATCGATACTTACAAACCATTCGCTTGAAGGCGGCCCCACTCAGACCCCAATCGTTCACGACCAACTGCTCCAGCAGGTTCCGATCGTACTCGCCGAGCATTTCCTTCGGATCATCGCTTTGTTCCGACATTTCACCGCGGCGGCGACCGTGTTCTTTCTCCGAGAAGATTCGCGTTCCGAGCCGAGCCGAGAGTTCTTTATCTAATAACAACCCGCAACACTGTAGCTACGCCACTTTCTTCTAGGTACGTCGTACAGCCGGCGTATGCATCTCGCGCGTAGGTACTTTTCACTGATATTTTTATATGGCCCGGTCGGGAACAGAAGGGGGGCAGCCGCCCTATCTTTCACTTAACATCAATTATCTTGAGCTCTGTGGCAAAACAACGGCGCGCTTCTCCGAAGGCGATGCTCACACAACACAACAAACGGCGCGAGAACTGTTGACGGGCCGAAGAAGATGATTGTTGCGATCTGTCTCCGTGTGTGCGCGGAAGGTAAACGGTTGACAATACACCCCTTCGCAAGCGGCGGAGGTACATTAAACTTGATGATGGCCAGAGACAGAGAGACAGGCACAACGAAAAGATGCGGAACCGTAGGTGCAGTTGTGACGACGGTAAGGTATTTCAAAACCCCGACTGTCGAGAGGCATCAGCGGTGCAGAATACAGACACTCCACAGCCTGATCCAAGGGTAAAACCTGGAAAATGTTAAATTGATTGTACATCTTGCGCTGCTCGGATCGGCCCCACATACATGCCCATATGCGCGTTTGTGTTTTTACACACAACGTCTCAGTAGCCGTCGCTTCCATGGCATGCTTGGAGAAGATGATTGTTGCGATCTGTCTCCGTGTGTGCGCGGAAGGTAAACGGTTGACAATACACCCCTTCGCAAGCGGCGGAGGTACATTAAACTTGATGATGGCCAGAGACAGAGAGACAGGCACAACGAAAAGATGCGGAACCGTAGGTGCAGTTGTGACGACGGTAAGGTATTTCAAAACCCCGACTGTCGAGAGGCATCAGCGGTGCAGAATACAGACACTCCACAGCCTGATCCAAGGGTAAAACCTGGAAAATGTTAAATTGATTGTACATCTTGCGCTGCTCGGATCGGCCCCACATACATGCCCATATGCGCGTTTGTGTTTTTACACACAACGTCTCAGTAGCCGTCGCTTCCATGGCATGCTTGGAGAAGATGATTGTTGCGATCTGTCTCCGTGTGTGCGCGGAAGGTAAACGGTTGACAATACACCCCTTCGCAAGCGGCGGAGGTACATTAAACTTGATGATGGCCAGAGACAGAGAGACAGGCACAACGAAAAGATGCGGAACCGTAGGTGCAGTTGTGACGACGGTAAGGTATTTCAAAACCCCGACTGTCGAGAGGCATCAGCGGTGCAGAATACAGACACTCCACAGCCTGATCCAAGGGTAAAACCTGGAAAATGTTAAATTGATTGTACATCTTGCGCTGCTCGGATCGGCCCCACATACATGCCCATATGCGCGTTTGTGTTTTTACACACAACGTCTCAGTAGCCGTCGCTTCCATGGCATGCTTGGAGAAGATGATTGTTGCGATCTGTCTCCGTGTGTGCGCGGAAGGTAAACGGTTGACAATACACCCCTTCGCAAGCGGCGGAGGTACATTAAACTTGATGATGGCCAGAGACAGAGAGACAGGCACAACGAAAAGATGCGGAACCGTAGGTGCAGTTGTGACGACGGTAAGGTATTTCAAAACCCCGACTGTCGAGAGGCATCAGCGGTGCAGAATACAGACACTCCACAGCCTGATCCAAGGGTAAAACCTGGAAAATGTTAAATTGATTGTACATCTTGCGCTGCTCGGATCGGCCCCACATACATGCCCATATGCGCGTTTGTGTTTTTACACACAACGTCTCAGTAGCCGTCGCTTCCATGGCATGCTTGGAGAAGATGATTGTTGCGATCTGTCTCCGTGTGTGCGCGGAAGGTAAACGGTTGACAATACACCCCTTCGCAAGCGGCGGAGGTACATTAAACTTGATGATGGCCAGAGACAGAGAGACAGGCACAACGAAAAGATGCGGAACCGTAGGTGCAGTTGTGACGACGGTAAGGTATTTCAAAACCCCGACTGTCGAGAGGCATCAGCGGTGCAGAATACAGACACTCCACAGCCTGATCCAAGGGTAAAACCTGGAAAATGTTAAATTGATTGTACATCTTGCGCTGCTCGGATCGGCCCCACATACATGCCCATATGCGCGTTTGTGTTTTTACACACAACGTCTCAGTAGCCGTCGCTTCCATGGCATGCTTGGAGAAGATGATTGTTGCGATCTGTCTCCGTGTGTGCGCGGAAGGTAAACGGTTGACAATACACCCCTTCGCAAGCGGCGGAGGTACATTAAACTTGATGATGGCCAGAGACAGAGAGACAGGCACAACGAAAAGATGCGGAACCGTAGGTGCAGTTGTGACGACGGTAAGGTATTTCAAAACCCCGACTGTCGAGAGGCATCAGCGGTGCAGAATACAGACACTCCACAGCCTGATCCAAGGGTAAAACCTGGAAAATGTTAAATTGATTGTACATCTTGCGCTGCTCGGATCGGCCCCACATACATGCCCATATGCGCGTTTGTGTTTTTACACACAACGTCTCAGTAGCCGTCGCTTCCATGGCATGCTTGGAGAAGATGATTGTTGCGATCTGTCTCCGTGTGTGCGCGGAAGGTAAACGGTTGACAATACACCCCTTCGCAAGCGGCGGAGGTACATTAAACTTGATGATGGCCAGAGACAGAGAGACAGGCACAACGAAAAGATGCGGAACCGTAGGTGCAGTTGTGACGACGGTAAGGTATTTCAAAACCCCGACTGTCGAGAGGCATCAGCGGTGCAGAATACAGACACTCCACAGCCTGATCCAAGGGTAAAACCTGGAAAATGTTAAATTGATTGTACATCTTGCGCTGCTCGGATCGGCCCCACATACATGCCCATATGCGCGTTTGTGTTTTTACACACAACGTCTCAGTAGCCGTCGCTTCCATGGCATGCTTGGAGAAGATGATTGTTGCGATCTGTCTCCGTGTGTGCGCGGAAGGTAAACGGTTGACAATACACCCCTTCGCAAGCGGCGGAGGTACATTAAACTTGATGATGGCCAGAGACAGAGAGACAGGCACAACGAAAAGATGCGGAACCGTAGGTGCAGTTGTGACGACGGTAAGGTATTTCAAAACCCCGACTGTCGAGAGGCATCAGCGGTGCAGAATACAGACACTCCACAGCCTGATCCAAGGGTAAAACCTGGAAAATGTTAAATTGATTGTACATCTTGCGCTGCTCGGATCGGCCCCACATACATGCCCATATGCGCGTTTGTGTTTTTACACACAACGTCTCAGTAGCCGTCGCTTCCATGGCATGCTTGGAGAAGATGATTGTTGCGATCTGTCTCCGTGTGTGCGCGGAAGGTAAACGGTTGACAATACACCCCTTCGCAAGCGGCGGAGGAGTCGTCGTCGTCGTCGTCGCCGTCGATATGTTGGAAACGATATGCGACGTGCCGAAGAACCTGAACCCCTTTTACGGAAACAAACACGTACATTGGGTAGTACCGTGCGGTCCGGTCACTGTCTCTCTGCGCCCGCGTCTGGGTGTATGCGTGTCCGATTCGGTTGTAGCTTCTTGAGAATTGATGGATGATGGCGTACAGAATAGGGATAAGGTGGGAACTGGATCCCGCAAGCAAGGAATGGGGTGTACGGGAAGAATCGCGCATAAGGGGCGGCACGGCGGAGCAGCACGGTCCAGCAGCAGGACGAAACTGTAGAGAGCGAGACATACCAGCAAGCAGCGGCACGGAATGCATTGCAGGAGGCCTTGCCGCTGCTCACAAAACCGGCCTAGAACGTGCGAGAAGACGCGGTTAGAGGCTAGGCGAACTAGGATGAGCGGGCAAGGAGAGCGAGCGAGATGGGGCGAGCAATCGGAAAACAAAAGCGAGAGCAATCCGATTGAGAAGATGGCACGACACGTTGGTAAATCGAAACGAGCAGCAACGAATCAACCATCCACAATATGCTGTTTAAGTGTACTGGGGCCGGGAATGACTAGTGCGAGCGCAACGGGAGCGAGTGAGCGAGACGGGGCGCACGGCGCAATCAATGGCGACGGCGGGTGCGAGCGAGCGCGAGCGAGATCAACCATGAGATAAACAGATGCCCGCCGCGCGCTAAGCAGCAGAATTAGGAGAGGAGGTATAGTACAGAGCGACCACATCAGTTCAAGAAACGGAGAACGAGCGAAGATAGTGGAAACATGATCGCAATATTTAGTCATGCGAGAGGTTAGCCTGCCAACAGTAGAACAGAAGGGCAAAAAATGCATGCACACATGGAAAAGGACAATTATGCTTACTGCCACAATCGGAGCAGTACACCACCACCACAACCTACCTATTTGGGTTTCACGAAATGCGAGCATGTGTGTGTGCGGTTCTTTGCAGCATAGAACAGAGGCGTCGATGAGAATCTGGCCACTGTCCAGCGCTGCTGTGGATGAAGCACATCATAGAATATGCGGAGAATATATCGGATCGGTATAGTAAATAGCAGACGCAACAACGAAACCAACAAACAATTATGCGAGAACGAGCAACGAATGAGCGACGTGAGGGAAGGAAGGATTGTGCCTCCCCTGTGGTTGGAAAATGTTAAATTGATTGTACATCTTGCGCTGCTCGGATCGGCCCCACATACATGCCCATATGCGCGTTTGTGTTTTTACACACAACGTCTCAGTAGCCGTCGCTTCCATGGCATGCTTGGAGAAGATGATTGTTGCGATCTGTCTCCGTGTGTGCGCGGAAGGTAAACGGTTGACAATACACCCCTTCGCAAGCGGCGGAGGTACATTAAACTTGATGATGGCCAGAGACAGAGAGACAGGCACAACGAAAAGATGCGGAACCGTAGGTTTAATCGGTAAAAAGAGATACTGTGAGGCTCCTGCTGCTCTTAGCCCGTCCCCACAGCAATCACTATGTGAACGAACGGTGACACAGATCTCAACAAATCACTGCAAAGTCTTCCAACGCAAATCTCAATCCATTGGGATTTGCAGCTAGTGTAGAGTGTATAGAGTGTTGTGGTATTAGAGCATGTTCGACGTTCGTATTAGAGCATGTTCGACGTTCTATAAGCATAATCAATCAACTGTCTTCCAAGAAAGTTGCTTAGTAGCTAATATTGTTGAAATCTACACTGTGGCATCACGTGCTGTGGGGCACTTATTAAAACATATTTACCGATACCGATCCAACGTCTTCCGTAAACACATTGGAATAAATAACTCGTTTGCAACTGACATCCTAATCCTGAATCATGAAGAAAAAACTCTCACCGGCAACCAAGTTTCGGCGCCGTTTGGCAGCTATGAAGAAGAAAGCAAATAGCACTGGCGGTGGACAAGCCTTCGCCAACCGCAAGCAACCCAAGGAACAGTTCTTCGAACATGACGTGCGCTACAACGTGGAGGAAATGCCACCGGGAGACAACCTGCAAGCGATGCAGCACTGGCGGTGGACAAGCCTTCGCCAGCCGCAAGCAACCCAAGGAACAGTTCTTCGAACATGACGTGCGCTACAACGTGGAGGAAATGCCACCGGGAGACAGCCTGCAAGCGATGGATCCTCCGGACTCATCCACCAATCCGGAGAATGAAGCGAAGGCGGCCTCAACCCACCAAAGCAATAATCCGACGAAACTGCAAACATCCGCTGTAGCTGCTGCTGCTCCGTCACCGCGCTCCTCATCGGAATCCTCCACCGCCGCGGACCGGACGCGGTTCGGTGGGGTCGAGCGGAAGATGAAATCGGCCGTGCAAATACAAGACAGGCAGCGCACGACGAAGAACCCTCTGTTTGGACGCAAAAATCGACGGCCAAATCCTGGCGGACCGGCGGCCTCCAACCTTCTGAGCTGGAACAATCGAAAGATGCTGCTGAAGCTACAGAGACAGCTGCGCCAGCAGGGCCTCTGTTTATCCTCGCTGCCGGTGGAAGAAACGAGTGGCTACGAGATGGGCGGAATAGGAAATAACGGTGGTGGTGCCGGTGGCACCGTCGGGTACCACTGTCATTGCGCATGCGCGCTAACACTTCCGCCGGTGGCAACGGGAACCGGCGAACCGAATCCCGAACCACCGACGTACGGCGATGTTTGTGTTGCCACCCATCCGACCGGTGTGCAATTTTCCCGACCACCACGGCACCACCACACGAACAATGCTCAGTCACCGTCAGCCGTTCGTTCTCGGCGCTATGCTCGACCCCTGCGCGAACCCGCAGGTGAACGTTACGGAGCGAAGAGAAGTGCCCAACAGCACCACTCCAAGGACGAATCCTCATCGAGATCTTCATCCTCGTGCGGGTCGCCGGAGGTTGTACCGTGCCAGCTGCATCGGAAGCTGCATCGGCAGCAATCGTGCGACGACCCGTCCGCAGTAACGCCCGGCACTGCCGTTATGTCATTTAGCTGTCAGAATCGACACCATCTGTATCGGGAACCAGTGCCACCACATCATCCTGTACCGGATCACCGACATTGTGACAGCTTCCAAGTGCATCTCGCGAGTCGTAAGCATTCTAGTCGGCATCATCGTCACCAGCAGGAGAAGTTCTGCCTACAAACCACTACCGCTGCCGCCGCAACCCGCACCACTGCCGCCAGTATTCCGATTTGCATGCAAGCGATGCACAGCGTAGTGAGGTAATAACTGTCACTGGTGTGCCCACTTGGAGCAATGAAAGTTTTGTCTCTCGGTGAATACTTTACCGTCAGTGTAGCAAAAGTTATATCATTATGGTTATCCAATAATATGTCAACCTCTGGAAAGCTTCATTTTGGACCGGCATTAAAGAAGAAAGAAGCTACACCGGCAATAAAGGGTTTTATCGTGCAGTTTGCATACTTTTGGGCTGATTGCGGGGATTTGCACGAAACTTTAATAGTTTCCGGTGCCTGTTTTCTTATGGTTCTGTAGTCTGTTTGGTCCGGTAGTCGCAGTGGTGAAATGGGCACCATCAATTCACGATGCCATGTCCACATCATAAAAACGAATCCACCTTAGATGATAGATAATGCCTACTTTCACTCTAATGTTCCTAATGGGACCGTTTCTTACGAAATGGATCGTAGACACGCAAACACGGTTTGCTCTACCTCAAATGCCGTTTCTGTGCTGTACCTATTTGTTCTGCCTTCGTAGTATATCTAATGATTCGACTATGTTCTTTCTCCTTCTTTCCCTCTACGACAACAGCGTGCGGGAAACGCATCACATCGCTCAGGCCCAGCAGGAGAAGAACGCCAAGCTGCGCGAAGCGTTCGGCATATCGCAGTACTTCGTCGAGGGCACGAGCTTCGACCAGGATCGCAAGGCGAAGGAGGATCTCGCCAAATCGGAAGCCCTGCAGAAGGAGCTGGCGGACAAGGAGAAGGCCAAAGAGATGGAACGGGCGAACCGGAAGCGGTACGCACTCGTGCGTACCCCTTCGCCGGAGAAGCAGGGCGATCGTAATGGCGGCAGTGGAGGAGGCGGTAAGCAGCAGCGACGTGGTGGTGGTCGTGGTTCCACCGAGCGTGAGGAAGGAGAACACGATGATAACGACGACGAGAACGCCGGGAGCGGGAACGATAAGGTGAACTCCAAAGGAGCTACTGTGGTGCGTCGCGACAAAGAGGAGAAGAAAAAGAAGAAGAAGAAAGCAAGAGATGCGTAAGTACTAGCAAAACTATAACTGCTGCGGAACGCTAGCTAACCAGTTCGATGTGCTTTATCGTTGTTGTAGATCTTCCAGTCCGGAGCGGAAAAAAGACAAAAAGAAGAAATCGAAGAAAAGCAAAAAAGAAAGGTAATTATAAAAATTCAATAATGCTACACCGTTCTGAGAAAACAGTATTTTAGTACAGAAACACACTGCCTCAAACAGAGGCGGGATTTGATGGAGCGATAAGGTTGAAGAAAATCGCTCGTTCTCATTGTTTATCGCATTGCAACTACTTTCTGTTTATCAATACTATGGACTGTTGTTTACAACACAAAGCGTTGGGGTACGAATGTACGAAGGGGTCGTCGGTTGCAGTGTATAAAAGTCCCGAGGGGTTCAAAGATTTCTACCGCTGTGGTGTACAGCAGTCTGAGCGGAGACTGGAGCACCGGAATAGCAAAAAGACAGTGTTATTGTTGCGGAAGCAGCACCACTAACGACATGATTCTATGTGTACATTGTTATTCTCAAAATACTAATTCTCATCATCTCTATCTTACATCTTCTCTCATTTTTATTTTGCTCTCGAATACTCTCTGTCTTACTGAATGCGCGCCACAATGTTGTGTCTTCTCAAATCCAAATAACAAAACCTATATTACAACCTACACTCATACTCCACCAATCGAACGTGCATCCTCATCGTTTGTAAAACAAACAAACACACGCAAAACAAAAAAAAAACAATCACAACAATCGATCGTGCAAACAACCAAATGTTGCAAATTTGCTAATCCTCTACCTACACAAACGTTGACAAAACCCCCAAAACTAAACTATTCGTACCATATTATCGATACTATCACGCGTACTAGTTGGTAAGTATTTGTGCTGTGCCTGCCTAATTACATAAGTTTTTGTATTGTTCTTTATCGTTCGTTTTGTTACGCCATTTTCTTTTTCTTTTCCAATCTTTCTCTCTGTCGCTCTCATTTCCTCAACCCGAAACGCAATCTTTATTCGCGATTGGCGTGCATATTTCATTCTAGAGACATGTATTCTCTTAGAATGTCGTACACCGCGTTACATTTGCGTTACGTTTTCGGTTGTTGAATATTGTTTAAATAGTTTTTTTTATTTATATATAATCAGTCGCGTTTAAATCACTGTTTTGGATAGTTTCCAACATTAGATGAAATATCTCTGAAGTACCTACGCCATCAGTACGAAGCGATCGCGTTTGTTTTCCTTAATACAGTTTACCATGTAATAGTTTGAATACTCCTTTCCTACACCGAAGTATATCTAGTATTCAGTTGCTGTTTGCTTATCTCTATTACATTTGTCTGTTTGTGTATCAGTTTATTGTGCAGGTTTAGTGTCTGTCCTTTAACAACGTGACTTTGCTCATATTTATGTTAGCTTAGGTATTGTTTTTATTTTTTAAAATATCCTTTATTCATTATAGAGAAGAATAGTTTCTGTTATGAGCCAATCATTACCCGAAAGCTTTGGAAATTTGGACTTTTCTCCAAACAATCTCTCCCCTTTTTGCAAACCGAAGAAAAACCAAGGAAATCTCTCTTATTTTATTCTTTTTTCTCTCCTCTTTTCCTAAAGACAGACCAATAATATGATGAAAATATATTTAACATGATGGAAAGGTAAAAATTAATTATTCCTTTAAAACAGCTGCGATTTCCGTTTACTACATTTAACAACAATAACCATAATATAATGACTACCCTACTGTTTCCTTCTAGTGTTTATTGTTGTCTGTTACTTCGGGCAGTATAAAGTTCACCACACCGCCAAAAATACAATCAAAACAATATGATTCTGGTTGGAAAACTGTCTGTTCCACCTTTTTTTACTCGACGAAGAACATGCGAACAAATTCGAACACGTTTGCAATACAATTGAGACGAGAAAAAATAAAATCATAAAGTTTATCAGATATATTGAATACGAACAGCACTAACTCCGTTTGAAATAGTTTCTTATTGTGGTCTCCTAAAAATGGGTTGTCCTGTTCTGGGTTGGCAAAAACTCTCGCTCCAAATACTATACAGAAAAAGCTTTTGATATATGAACAAACTGTTTATCTTTTCACATTTGCACTAGAAAAATTCTTGATTGTGCATTTTTCTAAATTTTATCTGTATTGCGCTGTGAAATCAGATTCGATTTTTTTATTTTTCTTTAGTTTCCCCATTAGGAATGTTTCGTTGAAACGTCGAACAAACACAATGCACAATAGTAGCAATTATGAGCGCTTTTCCAGTATCGTTAATCATCACATCTCGTTTTAGATTTGAAATAGTGGTTCGTAAAATGCACAAACTAAACTAATATTTTACTAGCCAACGTAAATTTATCGATAGATTATAATTGTAAAGTCTTAAAATTAAGTACCCTAATTGGTTGTGCGGTGGATTGCAATGGCTTACGACATGAATATGGCTTACAGAGGCAGAAAACTAATCTCTTACATGAACAGTCTCACGAAACACGAAAAACCGACGGTTTTGCTCCATATTATTAAATCGATATCATTTATCATAAAGGAATTGAACTACGAATATTAGTCGCATTCAACGCATTCGTTAAGCAGAAATGGCTTTTCAAATTCTAACATACGCTTTCGATGTTTTTTTACTTTTACTTTTTGGTTTTGATCGAATGGACACTGACTGTTCCCAATGCTGCTGGCCTGTGTGCGCTTGTTGGATCACGGAACCTGATCGAACGAAATCCTCCCGATAGAACAAAGAAGAAACACTCGAAGAAATCTCACCGAGATGAGGAAAGCGATTCGTCCGATTCGGAATCGGATTCGGACTCCAACAGCGATGCGTCGTCGGATTCGGAGCGCGAAAGCAACAGCAAGCGGAAGAAAAAATCATCGAAAAAGGAAAAGGTATAAATATTATCTCTCTCCTTCTTTTCTCGTGTCGATTTGCTGATAAACCCCACCCGTTTCTTGTGTATATACTCAATTTTGAATAATATAATAACCATTTCGCGCTTTTAAACACATATTCACACTTGCCCGATGGTAAATATCTTGTCAATATTTCGTGCAACGCTGTTGTTTTGGAGAAGCAGCAAGATAACACTGCCACTAATGAATGCACATCATTGCAGTACGGCTACTAGCAGCACGAGCTTGAAAAATACTTTCTTATTCTATCCTACAAACAGTCGCTTTTCTAAACAGCAACATTCAGCTTTCAGCCAGTTTTGTGGCATAACGCTAGAAAGCTAAGCTTTTCGCTCAAGATTACGAAGCGGAATGAAACTTCTTTCAAGCATATTACCATAACAAAATATTCATATATTTTCTGTACGACTACTATATGATTCAATTGTTGTAACACTCTCTTTCTATCGCATAATTAAAAGCGGAACTCCTCTTGATCGAAAAATTAAGATCTGAAGGTATTTTTGTAATAGTTTACTCATTCTAAAACGAAACCAGCAACAAAACTACACCAATATATCTATAGCTTTATATATATGTATAACTATTATAGTTCATTTGTTTGTAATTGCTATTTTATTTCATTATTTTTATGTTTTGTGTTCTTTTTGTGTATCTTGTTTTTAACTGTGCGTCGTCAAAAGTGTGTTATTGAAATTGAAATTTATTTTTTCTTTGTTTGTTTTATGTTTTACATTTTGCAAACACATTTACTTGTTGATTTCCACACTACTTTTGCATCCTTTTGGACTTTTCTCCAAACAATCTCTCCCCTTTTTGCAAACCGAAGAAAAACCAAGGAAATCTCTCTTATTTTATTCTTTTTTCTCTCCTCTTTTCCTAAAGACAGACCAATAATATGATGAAAATATATTTAACATGATGGAAAGGTAAAAATTAATTATTCCTTTAAAACAGCTGCGATTTCCGTTTACTACATTTAACAACAATAACCATAATATAATGACTACCCTACTGTTTCCTTCTAGTGTTTATTGTTGTCTGTTACTTCGGGCAGTATAAAGTTCACCACACCGCCAAAAATACAATCAAAACAATATGATTCTGGTTGGAAAACTGTCTGTTCCACCTTTTTTTACTCGACGAAGAACATGCGAACAAATTCGAACAAGTTTACAATACAATTGAGACGAGAAAAAATAAAATCATAAAGTTTATCAGATATAGTGAATACGAAAGGCACTAACTCCGTTTGAAATAGTTTCTTATTATGGTCTCCTAAAAATGGGTTGTCCTGTTCTGGGTTGGCAAAAAATATCGCTCCAAATACTATACAGAAAAAGCTTTTGATATATGAACAAACTGTTTATCTTTTCACATTTGCACTAGAAAAATTCTTGATTGTGCATTTTTCTAAATTTTATCTGTATTGCGCTGTGAAATCAGATTCGATTTTTTATTTTTCTTTAGTTTGCCCATTAGGAATGTTTCGTTGAAACGTCGAACAAACACAATGCACAATAGTAGCAATTATGAGCGCTTTTCCAGCATCGTTAATCATCACATCTCGTTTTAGATTTGAAATAGTGGTTCGTAAAATGCACAAACTAAACTAATATTTTACTAGCCAAACCAAAGCGTGGTGATGATCGCGATCGTGGGCATGAAAACAATCGCGCTGAACGGAACCGATCGGTGAGCCCGAGAAGGAAAAAGGATCGATCACCTCAGCAAGCGCCTCGGCAGTCTCAGCAAGAAGACGACTCATCTGGCGCAAAGAAACGTGACAAATCTCCCGTGCGTCGCTCACCGGAGCGTAAATCGAGTTCGAAATCGCAAGCCACCGATACTAAACAGCGTAATAAATCCACCTCCCCACGAAACGATCGCTCGCACGAAGATTCTCGTTCCGTGACGGCTTCATCGACTCGAGTGGATAAACCAGCGGCATCCGGGAAGGAAAAGAAAGATACTCAAAAGGAACGTTCCGACGATGGCTCTTCGTCCGACGAGGCCCAGTCCGATCTGAGTTACTCTCCGGCCGACCGCAATCCGGAGCGCTACCTGGACATAATGCAGCGCAGCAAGGCACGCGGCACGGCGGACACAAACGGGAAAGTTCGCGAGGAAGTGTCGAAGAACCGCGGCAGACCCTCGTCGCGCGAGCGAAACGATCGGAGAGTGATGGAAGAAGGAAAATCCAAAGACCGGCGTACTTCCATGAGCCCCCGTTCCGGCAGCAGTAAACATCAATCACGGCGCACATCGTCTTCCCCGCAGAAAAAGGACGCACCCCGGCGCTCATCTCCCGAAGCAAAGAAGCAACGTGACGAGAAACCTGTCACCACCGCAAAATCGCCGTCCAAACCATCGTCAACCTCCTCGTCGTCGGTGGAGGAACGCGCGGCGAAATCGGTGCGCTCGCCAACCGCTTCGAAGCACGCGAAATCTCGATCGCGCTCACCGGAGGCAAAGAAGCGTCGCCAGGACCGTCGCGATTCGTCGCGCAAACCATCTCAAAGTGAGCGCGAAACAACGCACCGCCGCAGCCCGGACGATGCGCGTAAATCATCGCGCACGAAAAAATCGTCCTCGTCCACTGGTGGCGCTACCACGTCGTCATCTTCATCGTCGGCGGCCGCGTCATCGACAAACGCTTCCACCGCCGCGGCCGTCGTTATCGTTCAGCAGCCGGTTGTGAAGCTACACTCCCCCGAGTCGGATCGCACCCAATCGGACGGCGACGAGCACGCACCAGAGCGGAGCGGCGGAACGCAGCGCGATCGTGACAATCTGGACGCGTTTCTACCGATCAATGATGAGACGCGCGAACAGGAGAAGGATCTGTCGCTGCTGAAGGCGCTGAAGCACGATCTGGCGGCAAAGGCGAAACAAAGTTTGGAGAAGAAAAAATCTGTCTCCGAAGGTGGTGGAAGCAGCGGTGGTGCCATAACGATGAAAGGAAAGGATGCTGCTTCCTCCGCGGCCACGGAAATGCCACGCGTCGGCGAAACGCGCGAACGCGAGCTGCAACTGCTGCAGCAAGCGCAACAGCAACCGTCGTCGGTGATGGAACTGTCCACTAGCAGTAGCAGCCGCAGCAGCAGCCGGCCAGAACCGTCCACATCACAAACCCCAACCGCGCACGCGTCCACCACCGAGAAGCAATCCAAAGCAAACGCTCCCGCGAAGCAAACGGATGCCGCAGCGCACGATACCATGAAGAAGGATATTCGCGAGATACTGAGCACGGTCGGAGCGTGTGCCGTTGCCGATGGGTCCGAAGTCGCGGCCAGTCTGACGAAGACGACGATTCTGCATGCGGTAGACAGCATACTGAAGGAGAAAATATCCGGCACGAAGGAGAAGCTTACCTCAGCCGCCGCATCATCCAGCGGAGCGGGCAAGACCCGGGCTAGCACAAGGAGCAGCCGTTCCAGATCCCGTTCTCGATCCCGGTCGCGTTCGCATAAGTAAGTTGTCAAGCAAAATGGACTGGAGTTTCCTTAAGGCCTTTAGCAGAACCTCAAAACCTCAATATCTGTTTGTCTCGCTCAACAGATCCCGCAGCTACAGCAGCTCGAGCAGCGACTCGGGTAGCTCGCGCTCACGCAGCCGATCCTCTTCCTCGCACAGCCGCAGCTCGTCGGAACGTGGTAGCAGCCGCTCGAGGAGTCGCTCCAGCAGCCACTCGTCCCACTCGTCTCCACGGTCCCGTACCGCGTCCCGGTCGCCTTCGATACCGCGCCGTGCCGGATCGCCATCATTTCTCGACCGGCGCCGCATTACCAGGTAGGCTCGTA
>KZ070383.1:99387-111775 GCA_002091845.1 Anopheles cracens
TAAAACACACAACCTTGAGTGTCAGCACCATTTCCGTTCTAGTGCGCTTTTACCTTTTGCGTTGTTATTTTCGTTTTCTTATTTTTTTATTATTTCCTTCATCATTTTCTTCCTTCGCGTTTCCTTTCGTGGGGGTTTGTTTGTTTCCCAAACGGCACTGTAAACCCAGAGTATCCCGTTCGCCACCTCGTAGTACGCGGTCCCGGCTCGAACTGAAAGGACGCCGGCACCGGTCCGAATCGTCCGCATTCTCGTCTGACTCGTCCGTCTCGTCCCGCCGCTCATCTCGCTCCCGGTCCCGATCGAGAAGTGTAAAGCGAAGGGGTGGACAGCAGCAGGACCATCAGCAGCAGCAGCAGCAACGGCGGCATACTAGCGATCGACGCGACCGTCGATCGCGATCGAGAGGGCGTGATGATAGACGCGACACGAGAAAATCCACACACTCGGGCCGGCAGGATCGTCACACGGGTCGACGATAATAAGGCTTGCCCTTGCGGTAGTCTTGCTCTCGCTTCGGGAAACATTTGACCACCTAATACGAAATGCATTCAGCTCTCGTTAGAATGCAACCAACCCGTTCATCATTTTTTCTGATCAAACATTAACCGGTTTCCCATGTAAAGCTTGTAATTTCCTGGTTATTGTAAACTAAAATACACGTTTCTATTTGTAAACCTTAATTTTTCGATTGTTTTTCTTTTACGTTTGGTCACATCTTTTCACGATTTCGTTAGAATGTGTTATTTTTTGTTTTTGCTCTTCAGGATTTCCGGCGTTCCCTAGTTTCGCTAGCAGTAGTACATTTTGGTTTACCCCGTTGTGTTTTGAGCGTGATTCTTTTATTTGTAGCTTCGTATGTGAGTATTGCAAACATTTGCCTCGCCGATGGTGATGCTTTTCTTTTTTTCTAATAAAACTAATCAAACTTAACTTAGCAGTAGCTCACTAACTTCCGTTGTGAATTATCTTTCTAACCATGCTGCTTAACGCGTAAAGTGCACGCAAGCGTCCGATACCGTATCGCCGACCGACACCGTCGTCTCCTTCGAGTGGCAGCAGCTATCACAGCCGTGGCAGCCACTCGAGAAGCCGAAGTCGCAGCAAAACGTAAACGCCTGCAACCGTCGCTTTGGTGTACTAGAGTCTGCTGGAATGGATACGGGATGGATCACTTCAACAGCATGCAGTGGTCACCACCGAAACGTCTCCTTAGCTCGGTGACACGCTCTTCAAAATTCGTCCATTTCCAAGGATAACGTTGAAAATGCAATAGAAACGAAACAAAAGCTATATTTATCTAGATACCTGGTTCCTTGCGGGGCGAAACCACAGCATGCAAAGTGCTCGCAAGGTAGAAAAGACTTAAAACCTATGCACGAGAAGGAAGTGCACAGTGCTAGTGCTCTTATAACCTTCTTTTGATCATATCATAGATGATCGTGGCACCGCAATGGAAGTATTTACTCCACCAAACCTTCCTCCCAGCACCTTAGGTGTAATGGTCAGCGACACGGTTAGAAGAGAAAGAGTGATTTTCAACTTAATTTACCCCTCATTCTGCAATAATTTGAACGGTTGGGATGTTCAATGTGTTTAGCTATAGCAGCAATTGCTTTTAAGGTAATAATTTCTAGTCGAACGAGTTGGTACGCAATAGTGATTTAGGAGCATTCCAATTCAATGATTGCAATCAAATTATTTAATTTGTTCACGTTTATAATACTCACGCTAGCAACACCCTTCTCGGTAACATCAAACAAATTGGGATTAGCAAGGAAACTAAATTTCTGCACACTCACACCTACACACAAGCAAATAGTACACTATCAATTTCCACAGGAGCAAGAGGCATTCGGAAATCTTCTAATGAACTAAAATGAATAAATAACCAAAGATACTGACCAGTAGGACAACTAGCTGTGCCGTTGTTTTACTAAGGGCATTCAAACCACACCTGTTTATTTCGTTCCTTTGATTCATTAACAACAATGGTACTCCGATGTTCCCAGCAGAAAGAATTGCACAGCACGGGTCGTCCTGTGCATGGTGTGTTTTTTATTATTTTTGACTAACAAAACAATATCCATTAAAACGTAGCACTCTGTAACAACTTTTCGATACCTTCCCATAACCCTAAAGCCCTAAAGCAGACACCCGGCAGGTGGTGTGTCGCATTTTATGTTCGTTTTGTTCTGTGATGTGTGTGTTTTTTTTAGTTGTATCCCCTCATGCAGGTATATGTACCTGTCGCTGCCGTCCGGACAAAAAATGCGCTGTGTGATGCAAATGCAGTGTTGCGTGGCAAAATCAGTCGAGCCCCACTAACCCGGGATTAGTTTATCAGGTTGATTTGCCCTTTTCCTGGGCCTGCTGCTGACGACGCTGTTCCGCTTTCCTTCTCTTGGTGGACAGCACCACCATCCAGCAGAATCCGATAATGTTGGCAAACAGAACGCGTAGCTGCGAGTGAAATGGAACAAAAAAAATAGGCGGTTTAAGTACACCATCATCCATACTGTCTGCACATGGCCATAGCTACCATCGGCGGAATGTAGTTGAAGTTGATGAACACCGGCAGGGTAAGGAATTTCCAGTTCCCGCGCAGGATGCTACGGTACTGCGTGAGCAGATTGCCGAGCGCTTCGTCGTGCGTCTTGTACTCGAACCGCGAGATAAAGTACAGCGACAGTGCGATAATGACTGGCGCAAACAGTGCGCGTTCGCCCAGCAGCATCAGCAGCTTCTTGAAGCGCGTGTCGTTCGTGATGCGGTCAAGCCAGGTGTAGAAGAAGTGTGACAGCGGGCCGGTGAAGATCAGCCCGAACAGCCCGTACGCCAGGACCGAGTCCGTGTTGACCTGCTTGGCGCCCCCGAGCTTCTGCGAGACCAGATTGGCGGAGGACGCAATGACGCAGCTGGAAGCAAATCAAAACCCAGTCAGGGAAAGGCGGCAGGCAGGGTCGTCTCCGTCGTCAGGTGGAATTATCTTACCTCGTCAAAGCTTTCGTGCGAAGCGGATGCTCGAACAGCTGCTCCAGATAGGAACCGAGCAGATTGTAAATCGGTCTCGAAAGCGACATTTTATAAATGAACGGTTTGCCGGCGCTGGAAAGGAGGATGAAGAGAAGGTACAGTGAAACGCAAGAACTGCAACTTCGCACCGACCACGAAAGAGAAATGGAGCGAGGGAATGCACGCAACAGCTACCGTCGCAAGAAGAGGTGTGCGATGGTTGCTCTGGCCTATAATTTACGTCGCTTATCTGCTCACATAAAGAAGAGTACGACCGGAGGGAAGCAGACCAAAATGATAAAGCTTTTTCGGACGTACTATCGCGCGATAATACGACCGAGGGTATACGGCACCATGACCGGAGCTTTATGCAAGTGCGCTGAAAGGGCAACCCGAGTGTGTCCAAGCGGTTGGATAATATGCGATTCCGAGTTGATAAGCACCCGCGCGGGGAGGGCACTGATAGTGCACATTTTGTAAACAATGCTTCACAAACACACGGCCACAGCGAAACACCCGATCGGCGCACATAGGTCAAAGGTTCGTACCGGGAAGGAAAACAGGGTCAAGAACGGGGAGCGCTGCTTACCGTGGATTCAACTACTCGGCCAGTCTCACGACGGAATGGATTTGAATGAAAGCACACACTAGTTGTGGGCGTTACAGCAGAGTAGGAAGCACCTGGATGCTGCAGATTAGCAACGAAATATTCCCTTTTCTACGCCTCTCGCAAACAGAACGAGCGATCCCTTTTGATAATAAACAACCGAGCTAACGGTACACACGGTCAGGCGCGGTTTACACCATGTTTTGGTCCGAGAGTAGCTGTCATGTTGACAGATACGAAACCGCAACGCAAAATTAATTTCTTTCCTTTCTCTACGAGGAATGGAGAAAAACGGATTACGAATTTGGCATGCACTAAATTAAAAAAAAAAACTAAAATTGTCCTAACCAATAAAATGAATGTCGTTTGGGCGTTTCAATTACCTAGCTAGAAACAACAACGAGCCGTGCAGGTGCGTGTGCTGACCGGGCTTAACCCGCCCTGCTATCTTGACAGCTGCGTCAGTCAACGCGGGAGGGAGGGGAGGGGGTGCGAAAGAAAAATATTATTTCATCAGATTCGTGAAGGTGCGGATGCTCTGCGGGCGCAGCAGTCCGCGAATAACTAAATAGTCGTGATTTTCGTGCTGTGCACGTGAATAGATCCGCCACCCGCACGTTGTGTCCGGGTAGAAGTGAATTGAATTCGGACCACCGCCATACACCGGAAACGAACACAATCCTGCGCGAACACAAGTGGATGGATAGCAGCGATTCGTCGTCGGAACCATCGGCAAAAGCAAATTACGTACGTGTCTCTTTTTAATGAATAACACGTCTCTGTTGTCCTCTGTCTGTGTACTCCAGTTCGTGATACGTGCCTGCAGAACTGGCGAAAGAAGGTGCTGGGTGCTCCCGCAAAGGGTGCCTTTGTGACCGTGTGCGTGTGTTTGTTTGTGAGTTTGTTTTTAGAAGGGTGTTTGGGGTGTTGTTTTCACCAGCCGCCTGCCGTAGTGCGTAGCTACCGAAATCATCCGAGCGAGAGCAATTACCTTGACTGTATGCCGATAGCACGAAGCGGTAGATAACAAACTCCCACCGCCATCACGGGATGGGTGGTTTGCTAATGCGCACCCCCTGTGATCGGTGGTTTGGGATGGGTGCGTGCAATCTTCCGTTCGAACCACTCGCACTCGATCGAAACATCGCGAACCCGTGGGGCACAGGGTGGAAAAATGGAAGTGCATAAATTGCACACCACTATCATCGCCCCACCAAAGGCCTAAAAGAGACGCAAAGCGCGCGGCTCCGCGCGTTTGTGTGTGTGTTTGTGTGGGCAAACGGGGATGTCACAAGTGCAGTTGAAAACCACACGGAGCCATCGAAAGGAAAGCCAGCCCCACTGGTTCGTGGTGATTTGTTTTGGATTTGGGCACATTTGTGTTTTTCTTTTCTGTCCTCCTCCCCTCCACCACCCACCGCCCCATCACAGCCCATTTCCGTGCCGTTCCAATTCGACGGCGTTGTGTGGACACAATTGTGCGCCTGTGCGTGAGTTGTGTGTGCGTTTTGTGAGAGGGCGGTGGTTGATTTGATCCGTCCGTCGTCTGTGAGCGAAATTCAATCTGCACAACATTAAACTGTTCAATCTAGTAAGCGGCGACACACACGCGAACGGCAGCATAAGTGTTTTTTTTTTTCGTTCCAATTCGACGGCGTTGTGTGGACACAATTGTGCGCCTGTGCGTGCGTTGTGTGTGCGTTTTGTGAGAGGGCGGTGGTTGATTTGATCCGTCCGTCGTCTGTGAGCGAAATTCAATCTGCACAACATTAAACTGTTCAATCTAGTAAGCGGCGACACACACGCGAACGGCAGCATAAGTGTTTTTTTTTTGCTGTATGCTACCATCCGGCCCAGTAAGTAGTAAGCCGTGACACGCTCAGGTATCTGCCCCCCGTGTTGGGGTGGTTATCCTTTTTTGAGCTCTCGTTGCTGTTGTTGCTGCGCCCCAGCACACCTGAAATTCAAAAACCAGTTTCTCGAACGCGAACTCGGTAAAGCCCGTAATGTTCGAGAAGCCACTTCTTCGGACGAACTTTTTGCTGCTGGTGGAACGTGACTGGTGACAATCGTGACTGTGCAAAGGTGATGGGGTATCAAAGACAAAACGTGCAGCTTTTTTGTTGTGTATCCCTATGATTACTTGTCTCCTTTTGGTTAGACTGCTTCCTTAAGATTATCTCGGGAATCATTGGAACATTACCGTCGCGGCAAAATAACAAGATGGGAAACTACCACAGAACCCCAACAAGGCGGCGTGGCTGTGTTGTGACCTTCAAACCGTATGTCGGCCGGTGCTACCGTGTACATTCGCACCCGACAAATTCGCAATTGTCCGTAGGCACCGACAACATGTTGACCCGCACCACACTCTCCAGCAAACACGCCCGGAAGTCGAGAAGTGAACCGTGTGTGTGTGTTTATCAACGAAAACTAGATCGATAATCGTGATGATGTCGCGTTAGTTTGACGAAACCAGGAAGCAACGAAACGATAATGGCACCAGAAAGTGCTGCCCGATACACATTGAAGCTCCTCCGCAGGCTATTAGGCGTTTGCCGGAACCGTGTTGCCTACCAAGACCGGCCTACTGCGTTCCCAATGTGCGTCACATGATGGTGGACTGCTTTGATGCGCTGGATGATAACGAGCGCACTGCTGGAGAGCATCGCGAACCCCAGGCAACCGAGCGGGGGCTATCTCAGAAGCACCCCAAACTGAACGTGCGTGCGTTAAGCGACAAATCTGGCCATAACGATGTTGTCGTCGTCTTCGCGTCGTCGACACAGTTAGCCAACCGGACGGTGGTCCATCCGACGTGAATATTAAATCGACAAGACGCGCGCGCGCGCGTGTGTGTCGCGTTTCACTTCCCGCGTGAAACCCACGGCACAAACCATATTCTTGCCGGTTGAATGATTTCTAACATCCGACCGAGCAATCGTCCGCCTCGTCCTACTGCGCCAGCGCTCGGGCAGCATTGAACGGTGATAATTAATTACTCCTTAGCATCGACGAAGCAGTAGCCGCTGGGAATAAACACACTCACCCATGCGTGGCACTTCGGTTTCAAATCGATCTCGGTCCAGCGGTCGAGCGCGGCGAGAGGAGCGGGCAGGGATGGAGGCTGAACGGGTGATATTCTTTGCGCCAAATTTCACCACCACCACCACAACCCACACCGTCACCTTCATTCAAGGGCGCGAATGCAACGCGATTCCGAAGGGTTGGTAGGGTTTTCTCAACCTGACTCGTTTGGTATGTGCATACATATTTATGTTTCTTTTTCTTCGCGGTCCCGTACGTGCCGAACTGGCCCGCAACATTTAACCGAAACAATTTGGGTCGCTGTAAGCCCTTGCGTACGCGTCCCCTCCCTCCGACCCACCGGGTCGGACCGGGCACCGTTAAGTTCGGTGTTGTCGCAAAAAGACGCCCGCCTGTCCGTAACCTTGAGGGTGGCGGGTTGGTTGGCTAATTACTGTCGCTTGCCCGATTGTCGTCCGGTGCGCTCTCTGCGGTCACCAAGCCGTTGAGAGTGGATGTGGGATCGGAGGAAAAGTTGTACAAGATGCAGAGCTTAAACCGAGTTAATTAACTACCGCACGGTGTACGGTGAAAGCCGTGACACGCTCAGGTATCTGCCCCCCGTGTTGGGGTGGTTATCCTTTTTTGAGCTCTCATTGCTGTTGTTGCTGCGCCCCAGCACACCTGAAATTCAAAAACCAGTTTCTCGAACGCGAACTCGGTAAAGCCCGTAATGTTCGAGAAGCCACTTCTTCGGACGAACTTTTTGCTGCTGGTGGAACGTGACTGGTGACAATCGTGACTGTGCAAAGGTGATGGGGTATCAAAGACAAAACGTGCAGCTTTTTTGTTGTGTATCCCTATGATTACTTGTCTCCTTTTGGTTAGACTGCTTCCTTAAGATTATCTCGGGAATCATTGGAACATTACCGTCGCGGCAAAATAACAAGATGGGAAACTACCACAGAACCCCAACAAGGCGGCGTGGCTGTGTTGTGACCTTCAAACCGTATGTCGGCCGGTGCTACCGTGTACATTCGCACCCGACAAATTCGCAATTGTCCGTAGGCACCGACAACATGTTGACCCGCACCACACTCTCCAGCAAACACGCCCGGAAGTCGAGAAGTGAACCGTGTGTGTGTGTTTATCAACGAAAACTAGATCGATAATCGTGATGATGTCGCGTTAGTTTGACGAAACCAGGAAGCAACGAAACGATAATGGCACCAGAAAGTGCTGCCCGATACACATTGAAGCTCCTCCGCAGGCTATTAGGCGTTTGCCGGAACCGTGTTGCCTACCAAGACCGGCCTACTGCGTTCCCAATGTGCGTCACATGATGGTGGACTGCTTTGATGCGCTGGATGATAACGAGCGCACTGCTGGAGAGCATCGCGAACCCCAGGCAACCGAGCGGGGGCTATCTCAGAAGCACCCCAAACTGAACGTGCGTGCGTTAAGCGACAAATCTGGCCATAACGATGTTGTCGTCGTCTTCGCGTCGTCGACACAGTTAGCCAACCGGACGGTGGTCCATCCGACGTGAATATTAAATCGACAAGACGCGCGCGCGCGCGTGTGTGTCGCGTTTCACTTCCCGCGTGAAACCCACGGCACAAACCATATTCTTGCCGGTTGAATGATTTCTAACATCCGACCGAGCAATCGTCCGCCTCGTCCTACTGCGCCAGCGC
The DNA here is from genome assembly GCA_002091845.1 of Anopheles cracens. Classification (NCBI taxonomy): domain Eukaryota; kingdom Metazoa; phylum Arthropoda; class Insecta; order Diptera; family Culicidae; genus Anopheles; species Anopheles cracens. Next base: position 107,734 of record KZ070383.1, read on the forward strand.
TCGGGCAGCATTGAACGGTGATAATTAATTACTCCTTAGCATCGACGAAGCAGTAGCCGCTGGGAATAAACACACTCACCCATGCGTGGCACTTCGGTTTCAAATCGATCTCGGTCCAGCGGTCGAGCGCGGCGAGAGGAGCGGGCAGGGATGGAGGCTGAACGGGTGATATTCTTTGCGCCAAATTTCACCACCATCACCACAACCCACACCGTCACCTTCATTCAAGGGCGCGAATGCAACGCGATTCCGAAGGGTTGGTAGGGTTTTCTCAACCTGACTCGTTTGGTATGTGCATACATATTTATGTTTCTTTTTCTTCGCGGTCCCGTACGTGCCGAACTGGCCCGCAACATTTAACCGAAACAATTTGGGTCGCTGTAAGCCCTTGCGTACGCGTCCCCTCCCTCCGACCCACCGGGTCGGACCGGGCACCGTTAAGTTCGGTGTTGTCGCAAAAAGACGCCCGCCTGTCCGTAACCTTGAGGGTGGCGGGTTGGTTGGCTAATTACTGTAGCTTGCCCGATTGTCGTCCGGTGCGCTCTCTGCGGTCACCAAGCCGTTGAGAGTGGATGTGGGATCGGAGGAAAAGTTGTACAAGATGCAGAGCTTAAACCGAGTTAATTAACTACCGCACGGTGTACGGTGATAGTGTTAGAACCTCGGGAGGTCATTGCCGACAGGGTGTTTAGTGTGTTTCTGTGCTGCGAAGAGTGGCTTGCTTGTGGAGACCGGGTTCCACAAGAACCGGTAGAACAACGGCGCTACGCACCACTGCATGGTCCGAGCCAAACAGGTGATCACCGCTCTCTTCTGCTCGTCGCGAATGACGCAGTTCACACGCGACTCTTATCAATTTACTGCTGTCCGGTGTTGTTTTCTTTCTTAAACCCGCCCTTCTTCGCATTTCGCTGCGGTCGTCACACAGCCAGCGTGTGTTATGATTTTTGTTGTTTGTGCTCTGCTCGCTACTGACTTGCTTCCCACCACGCAGTTTATTAGATGTTGATATCTATGCGAATTGAATTTTCGTGGCGTTTCATTCGAAGATGGAGGTGGATTTTAGAGTTAGAATCGCATAACTCAAGTAAGGTCATTGCGGTGGACATCGTTACTGATCGCTTCCGAATGGATGACGTGGTGGTTCGCACAGAAGACGCGAAGAACGTATGCACATTAGCATACGCGGACGTGTGGTGCATGACCATCCTTCAAAAGCGTGCATCGAAAGGACACGTCACACACATATGTATCGATCTTACTTACAATCTATTATGGATTCATGCGTCCGGACGGCATGGTGTAGCACGGATTTCAGACATTCGGAGGAAGCCCGCAATGACCACCGGCGCTGCTGGATTCGCTTTGTGCGGACTGGTGAAGTTGCTAAGCATGGAATTGATTTCCGGTTCACTGCATGTCTCAAAAGATGTTTGCGTAATTAATCCTTGGGTGGATAATACAAACATTCGTCAAGTGTAACGCATAGCTGGAACAATGAAACAACAAATTCAATATATATTGTTCCTTAAAATATGAAAATATTGAATGAAGTGGCCTTTTTTAAACTTATTGCTTAGAAACAGAGCCATTTCGACTTGACATTTTGGAATCATCGGCAAATTTTACACAAAAAAACCGGAAGCAATCCTGTCCAGACTATCGCTAGGTTATTGCAATATGCTGTACGTAGCGCCATCTGTTGTCAATTTTTTGTGATCGCTACGTAGCTTCTGGAAATTAGATTAGAGATTCAAAATCTCAGCCGGTGGGGACCAATTAAAGCGTAACTAGAAAATGATCGCTACGTAGCTTCTGGAAATTAGATTAGAGATTCAAAATCTCAGCCGGTGGGGACCAATTAAAGCGTAACTAGAAACATTTAAATTAGATTTAACTAGGCCGATACATTCTTCTCATGATGAAATGTTAGTATTGCAAGGCATCTATTGGTGGGACCATTTTTTCTGAAATTTTGAGTCTTTCTTGTAAAGATAAGGGAGAAAAAGCAAAGACACGTTGACTAAACTAATGAAAAAATAGTAAAATCTTTTACTGCTACTGTTTGCTCTGCGCAAAACCCAGCTGCGTTGAAGAAACGCATCTTAACCCATTAAAGAATGAATGCTCTTCTCAAGTCCTTGAACCGGTCATTGGTGTCTAGCGGAAGCGAAGAAGATAGTGTGCGCTTGAGCGAAATCTAATACCATGCCCCCAGAATAACAACTGAAAAGCACGGTGGTTGAGAAGAAAAAACTTGTTTGCTCGGATGAAAAAACTTGAAATCCGAGCGGGGGAGAAGCGTCGAGCTCGAAATTAATGTTCCACGTTTCAGGATGATTCACTGTGGACACACAAATGCGCCAACAGCCTGTGCTGCATGTTCTTCCATTCGTTTCTACTGCCGATCGATACCGACTGGCTACTGGAGGCAGCGATTGCATTTCACGTGCATCAGTCACGTGACGAAGTGCAGCATGTGGCGCACACAGCTAATTTTACTCTAATTGTATTAATTTGGTGTTGCTTTATCTCTCATTTTAGGAAGTAAAACTTTATTAACCCAAACAAACACGCGGGCAATGGCGTCAACGACAGATATTCCTCCGACCGTAGGCACCTCGCCCACCGCACCACTGCTAGAGGATCTCAACGAGGGCACGTCCTCCTCGTCCACCAGCACGTCGACGACGACAGACAGTGGCAAACCATCGACCTCTTACAGTTTCGCGATGCTCGGCTCGGAGATGGCGTCCACCAGCGGCACCGGCAGCAGTTACAGCGTCAAACGACCACTAGCAAACGAATCAACCGACGACACGCACCAACGCACCAAGGCACAGCTGGAAAGTGGCACGGACGGTGCGGGTGCCGGTGGCGAAGGTGGTGCCGGCACCGCCTCCAGCGCCGGCGACGGGGCCAGCGACGAGGAGAAGAAGGACGACTCCATGTTCGAGTGCAACATCTGCCTCGACACGGCGAAGGATGCGGTCGTGAGCATGTGCGGCCACCTGTTCTGCTGGCCCTGCATCCACCAGTGGATGAACGGGTACCGCAACACCTGCCCGGTGTGCAAGTCGTCCATCAACAAGGAGAAGGTCATACCGCTGTACGGGCGCGGCGGCAGCAAGGAGGACCCGCGCAAAACGGTGCCGCCCCGGCCGGCCGGCCAGCGTACCGAGCCGGAGCAGCCGCACGGCTTCCAGAGCTTCACCGGCGACGGCAGCTTCCACATGTCGTTCGGCATCGGTGCGTTCCCGTTCGGGTTCTTCACCTCGACGCTCAACTTTGGCGATTTCCGGGGCGCAGGCGGGAATGTGACGCGGGAAAACACGCGCGAATCGGAGGAGGACCAGTTCCTGTCGCAGGTGTTCCTGTACGTGGCGCTCATCTTCCTAGCCTGGCTGGCCATGGCTTAAAATGGGAAGTGCGTTCATTTTTTTCGGTAGCAAAAAAAAAACAAACCGCAACTATGGGATGGAAATGCATCGAGTTAGGATATGCACGAACACATTCACGCGTGCGCACGCACTTACCTACACATGAGCGTATATGCCAAAAACGAAAAATGATCACAACAGGCTACTATAGGGAAGCGAGTTGTGCCCCCTTCTGGACACTCTTTTTTCTATTCGTGGCAATTTTTTTTTCTCATTTTACAAAGGCAATTAAATTTACATTCACGTTGTTGACACGTTGTGTGAAACACAGGTGTAATATAATATGTGATAGTTTTAGCTTAAAGTGTTTTCATATGGACCCCTTTCCACGGTACCTTTTGAACTGCTGTGGAAGCTGTGAAAAGTGCAACAAAACAATACCCCTAAAGCATGCCCGTTTGTATTGGGGCCTCGCATTAGGCCGCCCAACCACAAGAAGGTGATATGTTGATTCGGTTTTCTCGACGACTCAACGCACTCAGTAATGGTAAAAGAGCGTGTGCGCTAGTGTGCTTTTGTGTTTGAATGTGCGTGCGTGTGTTTTTGGCGTTTTTTGAGCAACAGTGTGCATGTAATTTATTGATTGTAATATGTATAGGAAC